>ML810813.1:109900-179088 GCA_009831015.1 Picea engelmannii
TCATGGAAGAATGTATCAAGAACACACTTACACCCACAAGTTGCAATAAAATCTAATCTTCAACAAAGCATTTGTTGACAATTACTAGAAAATGATGGTTTTGCAACAATGGGGCTTGTTTGAAACCAATTCGCGCTTATGAAAATTCCCCTCTGCCTTTCTATTTTCCCACTCTTTTATCCCTTGTAGTTTCTCTTTCTGGTTACTTAATCATTTTTTTCCAAAAATGCCTTGTTGCGAGGGTTGGCAGATTCACACGTTTTGACCAAGCGCTTCCCCTTTGTCTAAATTTCACTTTCCATTGTTCTGTGACCTGCAAATAGCACTTTGGCTTCTACGATATGCAGATTTACTTCTGGACTCCCACATGATCCCCTCCTCCATGTTACACATTTTGCACCAAAATGTTCCGATATATACAATTTGACACTTGGGGCCTTACGGATCCTTGGGAACCCGTCGCCCTATTTTGAAACCCGTACGACTGCTTTCCACACTTGAAAATTTCTTGACATCTCTTTGATGGATTGTCGAGTTCGCGGGTTCAGGAAATTTCAAATTTCTAGATGTTGTTTCCTGTGCCCGCTACCTTTGGATTTGTTTCCAAGTATATGCAATATGTATACAACTTATCTAGCAACACACAGAAAATATCTTGCCAAGAAATGGAATATCTATTGCAGATTTGAATATATTGGACCTTCTTTTCCCTCTTCTATACTTGACCAAATTGTTGTTTCTTTCTCCCCTCTACTCTATCTTTCTCTTTACTTAGTCTTTTTTCCGAAAATGTGATTCCAACCAACCAGTAGCCATTCGATGCCTTGGCACTTTTCAGATCGTGAATTCCTGGACACACGGGCTCTATATTGAACTTTCATTGTTTTTTCCCCTGCAAACAGCACCCGGACCTCCGCCATGGGTTTCAAAATAGGCTGACAAGGGTTCCCTCATGTACGAATCCCTCATTCCATACTTAGCCACGGACTCTGGGGTTGACAGGCTCAAGATTGCGATTGTTTACAGATGGAAAAGTGTTAAAATGAGCCACATACTACATTTGCATCACAGAGGTTATATTAAAGGTAAAATCATGTCCTTTATAGTTTTGTGTCTTACAAACAACACCCAGAGTTCTGCGCTATACAAATTGACAGGCAGACTTGCAGGCTGGTTGGTTAAAAAATTGCAATTCTATTGTTTTGTGTCCTGCAAACAACACTCAGATTTCCGCGATATACAAATTGACAAACGAATCATACAACCAAGAACCAAGTAAACTCAAAACATGTCACAATAAATATCCCACAAGGTTCCATAGAGAACCACTTATCGACCTTTGTATCAAACAATTTGATATCATTTTTGGACCGAACAATCTTATGTGTGTGCAATCTCTATAGCGAGATCTAAATATATCACAATCCCACATCATACCCTCTTCTTTGATACACAGTTTGCACATGAAAGTTCTGAGACTTGCAATTTGAACTTCGGGTCCTCACGTCTCATGGGGACCTATTGTCACCCCGTTTTGAAACCCTGTGTCTGCTTTCCATATTTCTCCATTTCTTGGAATCCCTTTCACGCCTCCAGTTCCATACTTAACCAAAAATTTTCGCTTGCAGATTCTCGAACACGTGGACTACACTTCCAGTGTTCCTTGACCTGCAAATAGTCCCCCCTGCTTCCAAGATATAGAAATTGACTTCTGGACTCCTACATCAGCCCTCTTCCATGTTACACAGTATGCACTAAAAAAAATTATCAATACAATTTGACTGTCGGGCCCTCATGTCTCCTCCAAGACCCTTGTCAGCCTATTTTGATGCTCGTCCACCCACTTTCCATGACCAATTCTTGGAATCTCTTTCACAGATCGTCGGATTGGCAGGTTCAGACAATTTCCAATTCCTAGTCATTGTTTTCTGTGCCCGCCACCTCCACACTTATTTCCAAGTATATGAAATAAGTATATAACTTCTCCAAAAACATTCAAAAAATATCTTGCCAGGAAATGGAATATCTATTACAGATGTGAATATATTAGCCCTTCTTTTCCATCTTCTATACTTAACCAAATTCTCATTTCTCTTTTCCCTGTACTTTATCTTTCTCGTCACTTAGTCCTTTTTCCTGCATTAGCCCCTCTTCTGTGTTACACAGTATGCACTCAAAATTTCTGATCAATAAAGTTTGACCCTCTGGGCCTCATGTTTCTTTGGGAATCCTTGTCAGCCTATTTTGAAACCCGTATGATCGCTTTCCACGGTAATTTCTTGCAATTTCTTTCGCGGATCGTATTCCTAGTCATTGTTTTATGTTCTTGCCACCTTCGCACTTCTTTCCAAGTATATATCTTGGCAGGAAATGGGATGTATATTACATATGTGAATATATTAGTCCTTCTTTTCCGTCTTCTATGCTTAGCCAAATATCCATTTCTCTTTTCCCTAAACTTTATCTTTCTCATCACTTATTCATTTTTTAGAAAATGTCTAGTTGTGCAGGTAGGCGGACTTGCGGGTTCACGTTTGCACTCGTGCTCTTATCTCGCAACACCGACCAACCGCTTCCCCAATCCATACCCAATCGCTTCTCTAACCGCGGATTCCTGGTAAGTGGGCTCTATATTGGACTTTTATTGTTCCATGACATGCGAACAGTACCGTGACTTCTGCGATATACAAATTTACAATTGGACTCAAATCATATCGTCTTCTGTATTACAGTCTACCTATCATGCCCTCTTCTGTGGTACACATTTTGCAATGAAAACTTATGAGACATACAATTTAACTATGTCTTCTGTGGAACTATTGTCACCCCATTTTGACGCCCGTCTATCCGCTTTCCATACTTCACCATTTCTTCGAATTTCTTTCGTGGATCGTCAGGTTGGTGGGTTCAAGAAATATCCAATTCCTAATTGTTGTTTCATGTGCCTGCACCCTTTTGAAATTAGAAATTACCAATTATATATAAGATCTTATTTCTAAATATGCAATTAGCAAGCATTAATGCTAAACCATAATTTGAGGAAATCTCCCATTAATACGCATAAAACCAAAATTTCTAGATGGTTATATTATCCCTTCTGACTGTTAATTTCAAACATCATGGAATGTCATTTGCGTGTCGTTGGGTTGGTCCATTCATGAAATCTTCAATCCTCGATTTCGAAAATGAGTCTGACTGACCATTTCCCTATTCCATACTTAGCCACTTTCCCAGAATTCCACAAATATAAAAACCGTCCGCTGAACTGTTTCATCATGCTCTCTTCCGTTTTACACGTTTTGCAGTCAAAATTTCCAATACATAAAATTTGATCGTGGGACACTTGCCTCTCCTGAGTATCCCCCATAACCCTATTTTGAATCTCGTCCAACCACTTTTCAGACCTTTTCATTCGTTCCTTGATCTCCCTCGTCTTTGTGACCTTCACACTTGTCTATAATAAAAAAATGTTATATATAGTACATTTTGCATTGAAAACTTCTGAGACATACAATTTGATCGTCGGGTCCTCACGTCTCCTGTGGAAATATTGTCACCCCATTTCGAAGTGTGTCTGTCCGCTTTCCATACTTGGCCATTTCTTCGAATTTCTTCCATGGGTCGTCGAGTTGGCGGGTTCAAGAAATATCAAATTCCTAGTCGTTTTTTCCTGTGCCCACGCCCTTTTGAAATTAGAAATTACCAATTATATATAGGATCTTATTTCTTAGTATGCAATTAGCAAGCGTTAATTCTAAACTGGGATTTCAGGAAATCTCCCATTAATACGCATAAAACCAAAATTTTTGGATGGTTATATTATCCCTTCCGAGTGTTAATTTCAAACATCATGGAATGCCATTTGTGCGTCATCAGGTTGGTTCATTCACGAAATCTTCAATCTTTGACTCTGAAAACAAGTCCGACCGACCATTTCCCTATTTCATACTTAGCCACTTTCCTAGAATTCCGCAAATATACAAACCGGTCACTGAACTGCCCCATCATGCTCTCTTCCATTTTACATGTTTTGCAATTAAAAATCTCAATACATAAAATTTGACCGTGGGACACTCACCTCTCCTGAGTATCCCCCGTAACCCTATTTTGAATCTCGTCCGACCACTTTTCAAACCTTTCCATTCATTCCTTGCTCTACCCCATCTTTGTGACCTTCGCACTTGTCTATAATAATAAAAAAATGTTTTAATATATGTATATATATATATATATATATATATATATATATCTTGTTTCCAAATATGCAATTAGTGACATTCTATTCTAACAGCTCATCGTGCAAGAACCATATAGATTGTCATTGATGGGTGAAAGGCTCAAGGAGATCTCATATTAATACGCTTTAAACCAAGATTTGTGAGGGTTATATTATCCCTTCCGAGTGTTGATTTCAAAATCATGAAATGTCATTCGCACGTCGTCAGTTTGGCACGTTCACGAAACCTCCAATCCTTAATTGATCTTCATCGTACCTTCCACCTTCGCACTTCTAAATATACAATAAGTAAGCTTTACTACTAACAGTTCATCATGCACCACCCATACAGATTGTCATTAATCAGTGAAAGGCTCAAGGAGCTTTCCCATTCATAATCATTTAACCAAGATTTTGCGGAGAGTTATATTATCGGCTCCAACTATTCATTTCAACCATCATCTGGAGAAAACCAACGTTCTCATAAACCTCTGGAATCATCTTGACAGCAGTTCTATGGATATACAATGAACATCTTCGAGCGCGAGGACCAAAACTTCCAGTGGTCCAGGGCATATTCTTATTACTCAACCCCTGCCGCCCAGAACGAAGTAATTTGGACCTCTAGGACTTATCGTGTAGGTTGTGTCCCTGAATGTTTTGAATATAAGGAGCTGGTCTCTTGGTGCACCGATAAATTTATTTCAGAAAAAATATTTATTCCACTACGGGACCGCTCTTCTGTTTCTTTTTCACTTCATGTCTTTTGCCAGATGTTAATATTGTCGAAGCCAACATTGACGTTCAAAGGAGAAGATTCCAAACAGTTCCTAGAAAACCATAATAACGGGTTGGACCTCTTGCCCCATTTATTGGAAGACCCGATTGTGGTTCCTAAAGATATCACAAGCTTGCAGGTTAGTTCATTTAGAAATCCATTCCGCGAAATTGCATGGATGTTTACAAGAATAAGGGGATTGGAGTCCACAGCAACTATTTCTCGGATGTCTCTTTATATTTTGTATTTCATAGTCAAGGAACAAACCATTTTTTATTAGGGCAAGTTAATTTCCCATGAAATATGTTCCCAATTGTCAAGCTTCAAAACGGAAAAGAAATTTTATATGTCATCCTACTTAGTTTTTGCAATAGCACATTGTTGTCAGTTTCCAGAACTGTCTATGTCCAAGAATGTCAATTGGGAATTAGACCCATTAACATTCTAGTACCAGGCCTTGTGGAAGCACAAGGCCTCCCACTTTTTTTATGAGGTTTTTAATGGCTTTGTATCTGTTTTCAAAGTTTTTTTGTTAGGAGAACATGTTCCCTGCATATCTGAACAGGCAACTAGTTTTTTGGACAGGAAGGGGACACTTCAATATTTGGATAATTACATTGTGATAAGGACTTTTGGCTCCAAGGAAAAACTTTCTCTCCTTCCATGTCACATTACAGACATAATGTTTGTTACAGAAGTAGCATGGCAATACAACTACCGGTTGCATCTATTCCAAGAGAAGAGAAAAAAAAAGTTCATTCCTCTTCCTTGGAAAGTAGGGGACTGCGTGTTGAAGGACGTTAACAAAATTGACGAATTCGTAGCGCATTCTAGCAACTTGAACCTAATATATGTTGAAATCCTAAGAGGGTTCGACCCCGATAAAAAATTTCTACAACATTTACAAACACTTGGCTTTGGCAATTTGTTTTTCAAAAAATACCTGACCGAAAACAGAGACACTAGCGGAAACGCTCCTGACTCTGATGTCAGTGACCTAGACACACTGCAAAGCACCACTAAATTGTACAGACAAAAGGAAAAAGGCCTCGGTGACAAGAATGTTCAATCGGTGAATAGTACTCCCAAAAGTATGACATCCCGGAGCATCGCTCCAATGGCCCACCACAACAACAAATCAACTCAGAGTTATTCAAATGAAGGAGGATATAACGACCCTCTTCACTCTAAACTTGATAGTTATCACAAGCTTCCAGTAGACAAGAAGAGAAAAAAAATGTGGGACAGGTGGAAGAGCCCGAAATTCAGAGTGAGAACATGGAACTTGAGCCTGATCTGGATAGCATACTCCTCTATCTTGATCAACCCAGAGATGCCATCTAGCATAGTTGTCCAATGGACATATCTAATACTGAAAATTTTGACGAAGATGAATCCTTCATGTTACATAACGTTGTTTTTGACAGCTAGTCCAAAAAATTGATTATTGAAAAAAAAATGTAAAAAATAAGAAAGGAAAATATCGTTTAGAGGTTAACCTTGTGAACATGCGGTCGTCCCAAATCGGTCAACTTCACATAGTGAGCAGATATGCACTTCATGATTCCATTGGAGGCATTGAGGCTGATAATGCCAGACTGAAGGACTGGGTCAAGGAATTGGAAGAGGCTTTGATTCCTATGCCATTGCTTTCCAATCCTTTGACAATAGCCATGCCTGCCACCCCTGTATCCAAGTTAAAAGGATCCTCCAACCTCCTCACATCCTGTAGATAATATGTGGAGAATAATATCAGGAAAAGAATGGAACTGGTTACTGACGCATGGGAAACATCACAAACCATGACTTCCCTTGGAACCAGGGCACATAATTTGCTCGAACATTTGCAGGTGGAGTTAAAAGATGAAGAAAATTTCTATTTAAACACGGTCCTTCCTTTTGGCACCATTGTCAACAACATGACAGAAACAAGAAGAATACAACAATATCTTCCATCCAAAAATCAGATTGATCAATTAAATTCACGCTGGAAAGAAAAAGTGAAGAACCTGCATCTCATTGTTCAGTCATGTGAACAAGCCATATCAAAGAAAGAAAAATTATTCACATGGTTGTCCATAGTAAACTTAGTTGGAAAGACCAACGACTTCCAAGACCCCAACTTAATCGTCAACTCCTTGCCCTTAACTAGGAAAGACTTCGATAAAAAGGTTGATATGTTTAAGGCATTGTCTTTAGAAAAATTTTACAGCATCCTTGAATATGGTCAAGATGATGTCGACGAATGGCTATTCGACTATTCAGTACAGAATGGGGAAATTGATCAGGATCTACATAATCTTTCTATCGACTTCAGGGAATTAGAAAAAAAAAAATCAACATAAAATTCTGGAATGAGATCAATGTCTCCCCAATGAGAATCTACATTGAAGAATGACTCGAAAGAGAATTGAAGCAGGCCGCTGACAAAAGGCAACAGGAAGTTTCAACGATTCCAGCAGCCATCGACGACATCAATGAAAAGGCATCCGCAAGAAAATAGAAAAAGGGGTCATGTGTGCCATCACTGTCAGTCTACTGATCGCATCCTGCTTTGTTTATCAACCCAGTTATTCCACTTTTTAAAATAGAAATGTCTAGCCAAAGATTGATACCTTTCAATTTTATTTTTTTCAGGTATTTCACTCTACCGTTGTCCACTTCTTCTTTCTATAGTCTTGTTTCTTGTACATATTTCTTTTATGGTCCGCGGGAGCCCCAATCCCAATCTATATGACAAACACATTGAAATTTCCAGGAATATGTAATAGACTTTTATTTTTTGATATATTTCAAATAAAACTGTTTTTTTATCTCCTTTTATATTTATGTCCTCGTACATTTTTATATTTCACCTGTCTATATGAAAAATGCATTTAAATATCCAGGAACTTGTAAATTATTTAATATATTTCAAACTAAACTGCTTTTTTATCTCCTTTCATATTTTTGTCGTCATAAATTTTTATCTTCCACTATGCACAAATTTTATTTTGTTATATACTTTCAAAAAATAAATGGGGCTCTAGAGGCCACATGTCATTTACTGCATAGATACCACATGTGCTTCATGCTTCTTGCCACATCTCCACTGTAGTTTCCATCTGCCTCTGCTACTTTTTCCTATCCCAATTCAACCCGACAGGGACTATGCTGCCACACAGCCTTGTTTAGCTTATAATTTCTTAAGCATTACTTTAGATCTTCATATTGCAAAATATTTGAAACTCAAGTTTCCTAATTAACAACGCACTAAGATATTAGCAAAGGAGTGTGTGTTAGAACTCCACACTTATACTTCATAACCTTTTGTAATATTTTTTTGAGATTTTTAATTCTATTATGTTTCATTTAAGATGGTCCATCTATCTTCAATAATTAGATAATTTCTCAATGTTTTTTTACCTAGATTAAATAACATTATACATCCATCATTTGTATCAGTTCATTTAATCCATGTTATTAATTGATGGGAAAATAATTGCTAAGAAGAATGTTGGTATAAGATTGGCCAACAATAATTGCTTCCTAAATATTTTCACAAGAAAAATAATTTGATCGTAATGTAATCATAAATCACAATGAAAATGATTTTTTATGTGATAATGTTTGTCAATACAACCAAAAATATATGACTCTAGTATCCTAAATATTTTCACAGGAGAAATAATTTGATCTGAACATAATCATTAAAGGATTTTGTATAGGATAATGATTGTCAATACAACAAAAAATATATGGTTACCTCTACTTTTGAACGCTAATCATATACATGGATATGTATCTACAAATTTTCATAATTTTGAACCAAAGGGCTTTACAAGAGTATAGATAGATTTGTATTATCTTTTGTAACATTCAAACCCATTATGTACTTTTATAATCACCCATCTTTTCCTTAGAATAAAAAGCCTTGCATTAGAGTCATAGTTGTTGATAGCAATAAAAATCAAGATGGAAAAAGGCAAATTCACTACCTGCATTAATGGGATAAATGAATGATTTTACTTTAACATAGAACCATAAATGTGGCAATAGACGAAGCAAAATTCGGGATTTTTTTCTTCTTCTTCTATGGTCATCTAATTTCTAGTTTTTCTTTCAAAACCACTTCACAAAATTCAAATCTAATTCACTTTATACTATATTGAGCACACTTTTTCCACATCTTTAGTTCCTACAACATAATGTCTAAGCTACATCTAGTTTTCCTACTTTCGAAACCCATAAAAACATTCAAGTCGCTTATGAAGATACAACCCAAGAACAAACCATAGACTAATACAGTCTATAAGCACAACAATGTTGGAACATCAAGTTCTGATGGTTCATCACACTTCTCATGGAATCAGTCGGTCGAGCAGTCGACCTACATCTGGAAATAGTTCATTGGTCGATTGACCAGATATCTACATCATTTGGTTGAGTAGTCAAAAATCTTGTCTATCGGGCAATCAACCAGCAGTCGAAGACAGTCGGTCGATGGATCAACTAGTCGAGCAATAGACTACGAGTTGGATGCATGGACGGTCGGGTTGAGCATCCTTTTCAAGTCGACTTAACAACGCAGATTTGAAAGAGTCAAATTTAAAAACCGACAGTTATAGGTGGACAATATCCTCCCAATTTCAAAGAAGTCGGTTAGATCTTGAAGCTATAAATAGAAGACCCAAAGGGTCATTATTATCATGGTGAAATCATTTTTTTGTACAATATTTCCAATATGCATTGTAATGTTGTGATCATAGAGCGTTGTGCTTAAGTTCTATAATGGTGTCTTTAGAAACCACCCATTTTTTTATCTTCGAAATATTTTTTCCTCTTCAATTATCTACAATATTGTTTGTCCGTTTTGTATCTGGTTACACACTATCCCCAACACGGTATCGAATTTGATGATTTGAAACCTCGCTTTTTATCTGCAAACCTTGCTAATTTTGATATGTTGTGTGGTTGACTCTGGGCTAGTGGTTTGCAAATTGTATCTTTTTAAAACATATATGTTATGTCTAAATATCGAAGATGGCTTTGAAGATCGATATTCTAATTATGAATGGATCAAACTATGCAGTATGAGAACTAGACATGGAAACCTTACTGAAGAGTAAAGGACTATGGCAGTATATGGATATTGTGATTCTATATCCAACAAATGATTAGGAAAAGTTCATTGTTGATGGAAAGAAAGATGAAGTTGTAGGGGTCATCATGACCTATATCTTGCAAGAGATTCATTTTCACATAAGTGGAATCAATTTCCCTCATCAAGTATGGAAGAAGTTGAATTCGTTGTTAGATAGAGTCGATGAAATCCATGTCATGCAATTGGAGAAAGAGTTGATCTCTATGTATCCTCATTCTTTTGAAAGAATAGAGGACTATTTGGTGCGCGTGAAGGAACTATAGTTGAAATTGGGGGAATGTGGAAAGAATTATCAAAAGAAATACAAACAACTCATCAAGTTGGTCCATATGAATTTGGGAACACTATTTGACATGTTCATTTCGAATTTACGCGCCAACTGGAAGACACACAAGGGAGATGGTAAGGATTACACCTTTGAAGCTTTGTGTGGTCTTTTGATCACTAGTCAACAAAGATTGCTTGAATAAGGAAATATTGGTGGTAAACATCAAGCCCACTTTCTTAAAGAAAAAGGAAACTCAAATTACAGGGAAAGAGGATGATTTGATACCTCTACACAGAGACCTAGATGCCTCAACCAGAAACCTAAAGGGAAAACAGATGGGCCTTGTCAAAGTCAAAATAAGAAGTCAAGTTAGTACTATGGAAAGACTAGACATTTGGAGAAGGTTTGCTACAAGAAGAGAGACAATTTAGAGGATAAGGTTAAATGCCTTGAAGGAGATGTGTACATTGTTTTCCAACCCATTGATAATGTCAACTTCCAAGTCGGAACTTCTCAAGCCTTGTTTCCTTATTTTTTGCAGAATGAATGGGTAGTCGACTCTAGGTGTACTCATAATATAGCTAAGGATGTTTACTTGTTCATGTCCTTGAATGAAGCTAAGGAGATGAAGATTTATGTTGTCAATGATTTTTCTCTCGATATTGTTGGTCAGAGTGATGTTTCTTGTCGACATGGGATAATTGTCAAAGTTTATCATGTGCCAAACCTCAATTCCAATTTGTCATATTTTTATCAGCTAACACAGACAAGTAAGGTTGTGGCTTTTTGATTGGATCAATTCTTTGTTTGTGATTTGAAGAAAGGTCATTCAATTGTCATCGGAGGTTTTTTCGACCCAAAGGATAGTCTGTATAAATTTTGTGACACGAATAGACCCGACACCGAACCGATTGCTCTTGTTTCTCACATTGATGAATGAAGTCGAACTTGGCATGAATGACTCATACACCTAAATTTTTTAAGTCTATAGTTGAAGGAAACTCAAAGAATGGTTCTCAGTCTACCTAAACTTTTCCCCTCTCATAGATTTTTTATAGGATTTGTGTTTGGCAAGCATCATCAGGCACATTTTGACTCTGGAAAAGGTGGTGAGCACAAAACCTCCTAGAGCTAGTTCATAGTGATGTTTTCTACATCAATATACCTTCCCTAGTAGGTGCAAGGCATATTTTGACTTTCATTGATGATCTCTCTCATTTCACTTGGGTTTATTTTCTAAAGAATAAGAATCTTGTCTTTGAAAAGTTCAAAGAATTTAGAGCCTTTTCTGAAAAGAAATGTGGCCAACCCATTAAGGGCCCGAGATCAAAAAATGGAGTTGAGTATGTAAATTGACCTTTTTAAGAATACCTGGTTCGATATGGTATTGGATAGAAGTGATTGGTTCCTCACACACCTCAGTAGAATGGTGTCGTAAAACACAAGAATCAGAAGTTAGTTTAAATGTCTAGATGTCTTTTGCAGGACAAAGACGTGCCTCCTCACTTCTGGGATAAAGTTGTATGTTGTGCAAACTATCTTCTCAATTACATCTCGACTCAAGTTGTTCCTTCGGTGACTCTAGTCAAATTATGGTGTGGAAAGAAGCCTTTAGTTTTCCACCTCAGTGCCTTTGGATGTGTTTCCTGGGATCATATTTTCGATGAATGAAAAAATAAGTTGGATGCTAAGAGTCATGCTTGCATCATTATGGGCTACTCTAAAGAGTATGAGTCATATCAAATGTTTGATCCTTATCGAGATAATTAATTTAATTAATCATTGATCATTAAATCATCAATTCGGGGGTGTAATATTAGATATTCCAACACTATATGTGTAGGGACTAGGACAAAAATCACTATCTAATCTATGGAAAATAGCGTGAAACTACACTCCTATAAAATCACAAGAAAAGTGTTCATTGGGAAACAAAACAATAAAGTGTTGTGCTAACACATGATACAATGTTTCACTCAATCAATTCTCGAGTGTTCATGTAAGAAATTATAAGAGCAAGTCTCATTCCCACCTTCAAGTGAAACTATTCTTGCAATTGCAAAAAGAAACTGGGCATATAAATGATTTTTGGAAAATTATTCTATTCACACATTGGAAACTGTATAAAGCGTTTTACAAGCTCAGTTTGCAAATATTGCACTGAGATTTACTTAGCATTCATCACAATGAAACAAACTCAATTTTGTCGTTTAAAATATGATGAGATTTATGCTACCTGTAATCAAAATAATCTAATCACTAAACTGAAACAATGAAGGACAATGATTGATCCACACACACACACTTGCATACAAAAATTATATCAAACTCAAACGCTTATGATCTAAATCTAGGATTTTGGATGATACAACCCTGTATTTCAAAGTTGTTAAATTTATTTTCAATTATGAAAGAAAATTCAATCACAAAGAAAAACTGCAATTCAACCTGTTCAATTTATATTTAAACCTTTACTCAATAAAACTCAAAAAACATAGATATTGTTTGCAAAACGAAATTATGTAAACATAATCACGCCACTAAAATATTCAGATGATGAAATCAGAGTGCTTATAGGTTTGCATTAATGGAACAATTCCCATTCAAATAAGATCTATTAGCAAGTTGTCACACTAAACACAATTAGAGTATAAGCATTCACATAATTAATTACATAAACTAAATGAAAATAAAGCTTAAAGAAAACAAAGGATATTCACAAAACACACTTTCAAATCTAATCTAATGATATAGGGAATCGATAGCCAACTTGGTGGGCCCTCCCAATTGGTGTCTCGTTGTTAAGGCAACTACATAATCAGATCAATTGGAACCATGAATTGGAATTTCAAAACACCAACATTTTATTACTTAATCTCAATGACACAAGTCGATATGATCATTATTGATCTCACAGTCTGAATGATAATGGTCTATCTCACAATACCATACTAAATATTATTGCATTACATTGCTCAAACATGAGTTTAAACACAATCAATATTTCCAAATATGTGCAGAATGACTTCTGGTCAAATCCCCATTTCATGCATTGGATTCATCGTTTACATGGAGGAAATCACAATAGGCGATACAATTAAACCTGGAGGTACAAAATTAACCTTGAATTAGTTCATGACATGAAATGCATGAGAATATCCCCTAATTTCGTCCTCGATCTGATTTGTTGTTGGTGCACTGATATGGAGAAGAGTTGACCACGATCTTTGATTGCAACTAGTGCCCTTCTTTACTTTCTATAGAACTGATGTGAGGAGCTTAGGAGCATGTCGACTTTGTTGTAAGAGAACCCAGGTCTTTATTTTCCTTCTATATCCTTGGAGGTATGACGAAAAACAACATGGGTTACTAGACCTCTATATGGGTTACAGGAACTAAGATCAATAAACCGTCATTAGTAACAAAACACACTTCTAATCATTCTAATTTATTAAAAACTATGTGGAAACACAAACAAACCATTAATATTACCTTGTGAGCCTATGAATGACCTTTATGGAAAAAAGAGTGGAAAATATGGTGAAAAGAGTGGTTTTGATGGGTCAAAAATGGGTTCACTGACAATTAAAATGGTGTCAATTTGGATACCCAACATATACCCCATGCTTGTGGTTTTGCATGACCCCATGCAAACAAAACATGTAACCATAGGTGTAGCTAGTGCTATGATAATAAAGTCCTCAAAATTTGACAAAACTTTATCTATTCTTCACTAGTCAAGAGGTAGTGCCAATAGAGATATTGACATTGGGTGTCATTCTTTCATTTGTTTCCTTGATATTTATTCCTAAATCCCTAGTATGAAATCAGAGGGCCTCAATCTTCTTGTGTTTCTTCTCACTAATCTTATGTAATTTGGCATTCTTTGATGTCAACCTATCAACTTCCCTCTGTAATTGAGCACATATATCCTTCAAGGTTGTATTCTCCTTGTTAATATACTTATCCAGAATTTTGAACTATGCAACCTCGACCTTCAATATATCAATGCGTCGATCTTTCCTCTCCAACCTGGAAGAGATCGATCGGTCATCAGGGGGTAAGGTCTCTTTCATAAGCTCATAGTATTCTATAGTATTGTCAATGTCATGAGGTACATGTGTAGAAGGTACAATGGAGTAAGGAGATGAGAAAATAGGTTTCTTAGGCCAAGAGGGTTCTTTTTTAGTCTTTTTAGATAGTGGAATTGAGAGCTTAGGTGGTCGAATATCACTTTTTTAAGAAGATGCAGGTTCAAGGTCTAAGGGAATTGAGTTTTTCGATGAACAAGGAGTGTTGGTCATTGGGGTTTTGACACTTAATTTTCATTCGTCCATACTCCTCGTGACCTTGACATTAATGAATGGTGGAATAGACATAGTGACAACTTGTGCTACGGGAGTGGTAGTAGTTGGTCCAATGAGAGTAGGCACGACAAGGGCACAGTGATTTGGTTTCGAAGGATCCTTGTTAGGGGTATTATCAGGAATAGTGAAGTCCTCAAATCAATGGGAGATGAGTCCTTCATGGTTGTTTTTATTATTTTCATCAACAAGAATGATAGGCTCACGGGGTACTCCCTCAGATGGACCATATTTGGAAATAAACCCATTATGGGATAAGAATGCATCCCAATTATAACCTCTTTTATTTAATTCCTCAACAATTAGAATTCTAATCAATCCATGGTGATATAGGCTTCGATTTACATTCTTAGTGTTTTCCTGCACTCTCTTATCCATCCTACCTAGGCTTTAGCAAAGATAAAATGAAAAATTCAACTGACTATCAACGTCAAAATGCAACAAGAGGCAGATGTGATAGATAAAAGTGATGACATATCGTCCCTCACAAGCAATAATCTTCTGAAGAATGAAAGAGATTTCAAATTATGTCTAATCCATACCCTAGGCATCCTCCTTTTCCAATCCAAATTATGTCCTGTTGTGCACAAGAATCGATCCCAGAACCCTGCCTCCACGTCTTTGTTCTTGAACCATCATTCCCATGTTCTCAAGAGTCTTGTGGCTTGAGCTGACATTTCCTATGACATGACAAGCACCAAGTTTCCCATATGAGCCACATTATCGTCAAATTATTCTGCGAATACCTTAGTTATAGACGCATCATATCCCTGGAACTTACTGAGAAATGGAAGCCAACCCGTGGATTTGAGGAGAGTTTTACTAGCACTATACTCAAGGTAGGCTTCAATATCTCTCAATGACCATGTTTCTTGTCTTACCATACCGAGCTTATGCATACTATCACAATTCATAATGTGAGAGGGTATGCAAAGAAACTCTTGTTTCGAACAATTTTGCACTGCCAACAGGGAATAAGGATTTCGAGACTTTGGGGAACATAGTATGACGAATTAGAGCTTATTTCAAATCCTGATAGTGATTCAAAATAAGTGGGGTCGAATGAGATGGGAAATTAGTATAGGGATTGGTCTTTCAATGAAACGATCATGCATAAATGAAGCAGCGATCGTGGGTGGCAGAAGTAATCATGAAATACAATGGTGAAGATATCACATGTGATGACGGAGATGATTAAGGGTAATGTATGTAGGCATGGGATATGGGTAGTTTGTAGGATGGTTAAGTGGGATGTGTGTAGACTATAGGTTTATTAATTGAGATTATAGGATACATGAAATATGATAAAAATACATGTTATGAATGGGCTCATAGGTAAATATAAACTAAGTTTCCCATGTTTTTAATAAACTAGAAAAAATCAAAAGTTGCCTTATTATGTCAAGTTTACCTGGTAATGAAAGCTTGGAATAGAGAAGAGGAAGGAAACATGGGATTGTTGTTGTGTTATGCTAAGCCCATGAATTCATTGGATGCTTTTTGCATAACCAAATCAATTTTTGATGTAGAAGTGATGACCAAAATCGATGACATCGTTGGTGTTGAGATTAATTATTTTTATGAAGGAAGATAAATGATCAATGTTGTTGATGTAGTCCCGTAGAATGATGAAGAGAAGAACCTAGAGCTGCTTTGGAAACTTCAAACCCTTGTGGAATTGCTAGCCTATAAATGATAGAAATTCCTCAATTTGATAAGATACAGGTTATCTTGTAATTGATATAAGGATATTGTAACTGCAGAAAATAGTGGTTACAAGACTGCTTAATGGTTACCAAACTTCCTATAACTGTTGAAATTATAAATATTGAAGCTTCTATTGAAAGGTTGTGCAATGAAGATGAAATATATCAATTATGAGAGTTGTTGATAATAGAAGAGAACTGAAAACATGAAATTTGAGAATATGAAAGATAAATTTGAACTGAACAAATTGAACTGGAAACAAGGAAAGGAACTGTTGCAAGATATTGTTGATACCATGAAAACAAATAGTCGTCAACCGATACCCAAACCCTAGGTACAATTATCATCATGTGAATAAATTTCTTGATGTCAAACATGAAGAGAAATCGTTGGATTATCGACCATTAAGGTATGTCGTTAACCAACGTGAAGAAACTCACATTTAATGATAATGAGCACTAAAGTACCTCATTGCATCTTGAAAGTTGTGAATAGATGTGTTGATGTCAAGTCACTTGCAATATTCATCAATCAAGGGGAATTGATGAATCCCCATGTTTAACAACGAGGATATCTATCATTAATGCACGTAGATTCCAGAGCACTCTGAAATCTCTAACCTTGACCCCAGATAATGTGTTGGACTTGATGAGGTAATTTTTCCAGAAGGGGGGCCTTAAGGAATCCCCCATCAACTGACACAAACATAGAAAAAATGAATTTGAAGGACCATAGAACAATATTACAACAATATTTTGTGCAAGACTTTATTGTGAACTTTTATTCTATGATGAAGATTCTGACATAAGAAAATTTAACTGCAACGGAAATGGTTGCTAACTATGGTGATAAGACAACAAGAATGGTTATCCCAAGCTTTGTAATGAGAAGGTTTTTCATCGACCCAACTCATATATTTTTGACACTATTGTTAAGAGATTAGGCATAGAAAAACTCTCTCTTTTTGGGACAAACCAAACTTATATATCTTATAATGAACAATCTCCCTTTTATTTGAGAAAGGCTCGGGGGACATTTGCTAGCTAGTTACTTCATTTTCAAGAAAATTCCCTATCCAAATGCATCATAGATTTGTTTTTCACAAGAGGACATTATTTTTTTTTCTTTAATTTTTTCCTTGTTTTTTTATTTTTTATTTTTATTTTATATATATATTTTTCTTTTTATTTAAAGAATGAAGAAGTAATAAATCAAAGTGAGGTTACAAAAGGTTGGGTATCCTCTATGCTTATTACCTCCATCACATATTGTTGTTGAATACATTGGAAGAGCTCTTCTCGTCTGACAGGTTGCTTGTACAATTTTAGTCGATGTCCATTGACCAAGAAATAAATTCCTTCCCCATCAATGGTCTTGATCTTCATGGAACCATTTTCAAAGACATTCACAACTTAATATGGACCTAACCATCGTGTGGTGAACTTTCCTTTAAAGTTTTTAAACTTTGAATAAAAAAGGAGAGCCTAATCACCTGATTTGAACTACTTCTTCCGAACGAACTTGGCATGTCGTTTACTTCTTTGTTGCTAGAAAAGGGTGGTCTATTGGATGGCGTCTTGATGCATCTCGTGGACTCCACTTGCCCATTTTCCTGTGCATGATAAGGGGAGGATTTATGGTGTTTGATTTGATATTTCTCAATGATGTCATGTACCATCTTTGACGTGAATTATGCTCCTTGTTACACATTATTTTTGTCACCCCTATGACCGTTAATGATGTAAACCTATCCTTTGTCTTTAGAAGGATCAATTGCCTTAATCCTTGAAGAAGAATGAAGATGAATTTTCCCAGAGAGATGAAATGATCTTTTCCTTTGTAAAAAACTTATAAAGAGGGATCGTCACACTATGTTCAATGTTAAGGGAGCGATGATCTAGAATCGTCATAGGATGCACCACAGTGGCGTGCAACATCGTCGCACTCTACTCAGTATTAAGGGTGCAACGATTTTACGTACGAAGGAAAAAGAGAATCTTCTCTATCCTTTTAGAAGAAAAGCTTCAAGGGTGAGTTGGCCTCCAATCGGTTTGGATCTGAGTCGCATCCTGATCTCATGGGATCATTCTAACCTCCTCACCCTATCTTGTTCATCTTATAAAATGAGAGAAGTTCTCATTGGCAAAGTTATATTGGCTTGTTGGAAAGTTATTGAGTTTTGTAGCTTGGATTTCTTGGAGCTTGTATGTTGGCTTTGAGCTTTGCTTTATCAAGATAGATTGTTGATCTCAGAATCCGTGGAGCATAAGTGTGTAGGAAGTAAGGAACTGTTGGAAGGAACCTAACAACATCAAGGCATTTGGTTGTATCTTTCTTCCACATTATTTAATACAATGATATATTTATTTCCCATAAAATTGGTCTTATTTTATTGTATGACTCCTTGATCACATACATAGGTTTTGTTGAGTATACGTTGTTGCTTCCACTTTGTTGGCTTGTGTCTTTTTACAGGTTCAACATATTATAAGTCTTGGAATGGAGTGAGGATAACACTAGCGAGGACAAACGATGTTTAAAAGGTATGTCATTTATCTCTTGTTAGTTAGTATGCTTGATAATTAAAACTTAGGGAAAGTTTTATATGTTGTCTTGTTTTGTTCTAGTTTCGGGGTGAAACTAGGGAGATACGTTTGTGTCTGCACTTACCAATTTGTCTGATAACAAAATTAGTGACCATACTGGGGAGCGATTTGTTTTCCTAGTTTGTCTTTCTTTCTTTCTTTGATTGTCTGGGTTCTTTTTTATGAGTCATGGGGAGATCTAGATTGACTCTTTGATTGTTTAATTTCACTGGGAAACCTTCATTTTTTTTATTTTTTCCATTTTTCTTTTGATCGTCACACCCTGCTTTGAGAGACAGTGCGACAATCTAGGATCGATGCACTCTTCCTTGAGATATAGTGCGACATGATCTCACTTTTTCCTTATGTTACCTAGGAAAATCTAAGATCGACACACTGTGTTAGTCTTCCAGCCTCTGACGATTGTGAAATGTTTTTTAATTTTTGGTGGTTTTCCTTGACCGGATATTAGATATGGTTTTGGGGTGAATTTTTGGGTTTGATTATGATCTGTTTACAGTCTTCTTGACAGTCTTTGAAATTGCTTTTAGCCTTCTTTGCTTTGTTTTAGCTTGTTTTCTTTTGAAAGATGTGATCTCTTTCTTTGAGTGTCTTTTTGTTACAAAGTATTGTTTTTCTTTAGAATTGTTTAGTGAAAGAACACTTCTTTTTCTGAATAGTTCGTTTTAAAAGAAAAATTGTAGTTTGGGTTGCTTTTGTTTTGAAGAAGCTTGTTATTTCTTTTAGTGTATCTTTGAAAAAAAGAAAAAAAAAATCTTGCTTTGCATTAGATTGGGGGCATCTTTGCATTTAAAGTAGCGAAATTGCATGGTTTTTGGCATTTTTTGGTCTTGAATTCTTGTATTGGTGTATAGTCTCTTTGGCTCATTTCTTGAATTTCTTGATATTGATGAGTTTAATAAAATTTTGGGACATTGTGCATCTGGGAATGATAAACGTTTTCTCCTTCTCATAGTATAGCTTTCATCGAAGTGAAATATTTCCATTCTCATTTCTTTACATTGTTTAGAGTCGGTCAAAACATCATTTAGTCCATGCCATTTTCCTCTTGAGTAAACAACAACCTTAAAATAAAGTGCTTATAAAAATTGATTAGACATTTTTATATTTTATGGTAGCAAACCTACATTAGCTTAGGGTATAGGGCTTTGGAATAGGTGTGGAAGATAACTTTCCAAAAGCTATAAACAAACATACAATCTTGTGCTAGGGAGCAGTAAATCCACTTATTACATTTTGTCTTGGGAATCCCTTCTCACACAAGGGTTAATCACGAGGTTGCATTAGGGTCGGCATAGTTACTCACCCTTCTTTGTTGGTCTTAGTGTAGAGATTGTGTGTATTATTGGGGGTCACTTGAGAAGAAAATTATGTGTAGACCTTCTCGAGGTGATTTAGGGCTTAGATACCCTGCCCTTGCACATGGATTGGACTGTCGACTGCTTCCCCAGGTATCATTGTCATAATTGGTAACCTTATTAGCATATACCTTTAGAGTCTTTACACAAGGTGACTGTGGAGGGGCAAGTCTTCAAGGCACCTGGAATCGACGTTGGCCAACCTCACTCGGGATCCTTCAAGGGTATACCCACATTTATGTGTGGGATATTTCACCAGGGTGTAAGTTCATTAAGCAGGTCATCAACATAAATTTTCCACCCACTCTATCTCAGCCCCTTCTTACATTGTCCTCATGATGTCGGATTTCATCACCAACTAGTGTGTTCATTGTGAGAAGGTTTTGTTTGTTTGATTGCTTCTTAGATTTTTAGCGTGTGTTATTTATTTTCCTTAGAAGACTCTAGGTTGGATCTTTGTTTAATGGCATCAGTTCCCGAAATGAACAATGAAGCAACCCCTGCTCCAGGCGAACCTTTTGTTTTTACTTCTTACGGAAATGTTGTTCCTCCTTACATCGCTACTTTGAGCCTTCCAGGTCTCACAATTGGATTACCGGTATGGTTGTTTTCCACTCTGGTAATCTTGAATGCAGCAAGTTCTTTGGTTGTAAGAACTTCCCCCCAAGAACATCAACCTCAAGTTGATCCTTCACCTTCTTCACCAGTAATATCTTCTTTGCCTCCTTCACTTGCAAGGTATCCTTCTGTTTCATCTTATTCACTGAGTGAAAGCTCTGAAGCTATTAACCTGGTGGATAAGAAGAAGAAGAAGAAGAGGAATATTAAGAAGAGAAAAAATAATCAAGGGTCCAAACTTCCAACCACTGCCAGACATGTTGGAAAACAACCAGTTAATGATCATCGTGTTGGGAGTGTTGATGATGCCAAGATCACCCAAACAACCCGTAAGCCCAAGTACCCTTGCAGGCTTTGTAAGGTTATCCATATTATTAAGGATAATCAAGTCAAGTCATGTCTAGAAGAGGTCCCCTCCTACCCAAGAATAGGAAGCATTGTGTTGGATGATCCTTTTCTTTTCACTAGATGAAAGATGTTGTGGAAATTTCCCTATAACTAAATAGTTAGCTACATCTGCAAACCATAGGGAGTTATTAGATAATAAAAAAATGTTCATTAGGAAGTTCGTCATCTATAGGAGTTTCTTATTCCTCATTATGAATTCTAGAAAGGAAATCTACTACCAAATTTTCCCTTCCAGGTCTATCTAAAATAGTAATGTCAAAATTATGTAACAACAAAAGCCATCTCGTCACCCTACCATTGGTTATAGGTTTTTTCATTAAGTGCATAATGGCAGAGTGGTCAGTATGAATTAAGACCTCATAGCCAGTGATCTAGTGTTTGAACTTATTAATTGCATGCACAATTGCTAGAAATTCCTTCATAATTGTATAGTTTATTTCAATTGGCGTTAAGTTCTTGCTAATGAAATACATGGTGTAAGATGAATCATTTTATTTTTTCCCCAACACGACTCCAATAGTTGTGTTAGAGGCATCCATTTAAATGTGGAATGGAAGAGACTAATTTGGCCCCCTCAAAATTGGTGCTTGTGTAATTTTTTCTTTTAGTACTTCAAAAGCATGTTGGCAATGATCATCCCAGAAAAAGTCAGTATCCTTGGTGAGTAATTTAAATAAAGGGGTGGCTATTTTTGTAAAATGTTACATGAATATCCTATAATAAAAAGCATGTCCTAAAAATATTCTTACATCTTTTGGAGATTTTGGAACTGGGAGTTTTGATATGACCTCAATCCTTGCTGGGTCAATTTGAATTCTGACACTGGAGATGAAATGGAAAAGAACAATACCTGTGGTCTGAAACATATGACATTTAGCATCACTCAAAGAAAGGTTAGTTTCATGGCATCGTATCAAAAACTTTTCTATATTCTCTAATGCTTCAAGAAAAGTATCACCATATATGGAGAAATAATCCATATAAACTTACACATAATTGTGGATCAGGTTAGAAAATAAAGCTAGAACCGCTCTCTGGAAAGTGGTGAGGGCATTATATAGTCCAAAGGGTAACACTATATAAGAATATGTCCCCCATGGACATGTGAATGTTGTCTTTTCCTGATCTACGGGTGCAATTTATATCTGGTTATAACCACTAAAGCCATCAAGAAAAGAGAAATAAATTTTGTCAGCTAATGTGTCCAAAACCTGGTCAATGAAGGAAAGAGGGAAATAATCCTTTAAAGTGGATTTGTTAAGTTCTATATAATCAAAACAAATACACCACTTACCATTCTTATTAGGTACAATAACTAGGTGTTATACCCATTGGCTATCCAAAATTGGGTAGATAAACTAGGCATCGAGTATTTTTTGTAATTCTTATTTGACAATTTCTTTGAGAGCAAGGTTCATCTGTCTTTGTGGTTGCATAATAGGACGAGCATTATCCTATGTATAGATATGATGGGTACAAGTGTCAAGATGAATTCCCTTGATATCTCGATAGCTCCATGCAAAGGGATTTGCGTGTTTTTGCAACATTTTGATTAGTTGTTCCTATTGAGAATTGCTAAGTTGAGAATTTATATGTAAAAATTTACCTGGACTCATGTCAATAGGAATTTTGCTTGATTTTTTCATATTAGTGGCTATTGTAGAAATTTTTAGTGAGGAGGAAGTACTCAAATCATAATTATCTTCAAACTCTAAACTAAAGATGTGATTGAGAGATAAATCAAAATTTTGCAAAGGATTTAAATTGACCAAAAAACTTTGAATCTGGTCTTCTTCAGTGAGTGCTTTGAGTTGCATAATATGATATATTGCAAGAATATATTGAACATTTTCTCCATCATTATTGGTGGTTTCTATCCACGATGTGTTTTCAATATCGTTAGAGGATTTGGTAGGAGAATATAGAGTTATAGTTTTTTCTGAGTCTCCATGAAAAATAAGCATGTTCCCATACCTAAAACCAATAAATGGATTTGTGGCAGCCATGCATGACCTTCCTAATATCAAGGGATGACCCATTGAATGGGTTTTGGGATGCAAGACCATAAATTCAACAGAATATTCCCAATATTATAAGGAAACAATCACATCATCTAACACACCCTTAGGTTTGATCTTGGATCGGTCTGCTAGCTCTAAGAGAATGGGTGTAGGACGACGGTTAAGTAAATGTAATTGTTCCATGGTCTACAAAGTCATGATATTAATGGTGATCCCTAATTCAATAAGAGTGTTTGGGATGAGAACACCATTGATGTGTACTGAAACAATTGGGTTGCCAGGATATTGATAATTTTCTACAAAGATTTGTCCTGACATGAGATCTGATGATCTCCCCACAAATTGATTTGTTTTTGGTTCTATCTTATTTCTTCTGGGTTTCTTTACAAAAATTTCCTTAATGGTTTTGTCATAAATTGGTATATCTTTAATGGCTTCCAATAAAGGGACTTTGATGCAAACATTCCTTAATTCATAGATCATGTCAAATTTGAGATGAACAATTGGTTTCTCCAAGCTTAACCTTTCCGGATAGGGAGGAAAATTGGATGACTAGGAGAGATCTAAATGTGGGGAAGTCTGCTTTATTTAAACATTATCATTTATTTGTTTGGGAGTTTCCTCCTCTGACTCTTCTTCAATAATTGTAGGAGATTTATTATTGAGCACATTTCCTAACCTAAGTTGAATTTCTTGTAAGTTCATTGGGGTGACCAGATAGGTAGGAAAGGGTTGTAACTCAATGTTGAAAGAAAACTGAGCTACCTTATTATTGGGGTTAGGAATTGGTTGAGTAGGAAACTATGTAGGTATTGTAGGTTGGGTGGATGGAATTTGTAGTTGTTGAGGTTGTGGGAATTGTATTTGTTGAGGTGGTGCAATTAGTTGTGTTTTTGGTTGTGTGGAATATGGTTGTTGTATATATTGTTGAGGTGGTGGCATAGGGTATGATGATTGTGGGGGTGTAGGATACATATAGGTAGGAATTTTCCCATAGCTCGGTCTGTCATTCTTGTTTCCAAGGACGATTTCAAACCTGTTGTTGGGGCCATCCTATTCAAGGCATAGTAGGATCCAATCATTGTGGTGAATATTGTTGACTAGGAAAGTCTGAAGTAAATTGAGATGAAGGATTTGAAGTCATACCTAGTTCCCTTAGTTGTCATGAATGTATTTTTGGTGCAAGTGTACATAATTGTTTGGTTGCTTGATTCTCCTCTTGGTACACTGCTTTGAGTCTGTGTAGAGTGGGGCACTATTCTGTTGGATGTTCTCCTACAAAAATGGCACAATTTTTAATATTATCAAGAGGACATTCTCTTAGTAGGTGTTTCTCTTTGCACTTAGGACAAAAAATAGAAAGAGACACATTTTCATCTTCTTATTTCTTTTTAAATTGCAAAGTATATAATTGTAAACTGAGAGTGCCAAGAAGATCAGTTTTAAAATTTTTAAGAAAATTTCATAATTCGGCCACACTACTAGTAGCACATTTGGTGACTTTGGAAAGAGTGTCCCTTGGTCCTTTTCCAGATCTG
The DNA here is from genome assembly GCA_009831015.1 of Picea engelmannii. NCBI lineage: Eukaryota > Viridiplantae > Streptophyta > Pinopsida > Pinales > Pinaceae > Picea > Picea engelmannii. The sequence goes on from ML810813.1 coordinate 134,926, forward strand.
GCTAGGCTCCTAGAATATCTTCTACACAAATCACAAATCTCTTCAAAGATTAATCGAGAGACATCACCAGATCCCATTAAGTTGATAAAATTTATTGAATCATGTAATAGACCTCTCAAGAAAATGGTTCTGACTATTTATATCATTGAATATTATACAAGAATTTCTCAAGATATTCCTTGAGGATTTCTTTCTCTTTCTATATAATTTTAAATATTTCTTCTCTTAATTCCCTAGCCTTACAATAATATTGATATCTTTTTAGAAAAGTACCATGCATTTATTCCCATGTTCTAATGGTGTCCCCACCCAAACCCATAAACCAATGGAGATATGCATGTTTAAGGGTGCACAAGAAAAACCTTAAATTTTGTGCATTAGAGGTATAATCATAGCTACAATGAAGAATATCAAATTCGAAAAGAAAAGATTTGGGGTCTTCGCTTACCAAACCATGGAATTGAGGTAGAACTGAGGGGTGTATATTCTTCATCGGTACATTTGTATTAGGGTATACTATTGGAAACCCAAAAGTTTTCTCTTCAGCTCCATTTATTTCACCTCCATCATTGGTATGCATTTCTCCTTCTCCTTCAGCCATGTGTATGGTCTTGAATGTGCTATACTCTAAAGGTATGTGTGGAGATATTGGTTCCAGGATTGGGTTGAAATATTCTTCTTCTTTCTCTGGTTGATTATTTGAGGACCCTGCTACCTCTTCTTCTACTATAGGATTTGTTGGAGGAACAATGGGCTTCTTAGCTCCACTTGTTTTAGGCTTTTCTTTGGTAGATCTGCATTTTGGAATCGTACCTTCCTATCCTCCTTTTGTAGACTTTCCTACCAACAAGTTATTATTTGAAGGAGTATTTTTATCTAGTGAAACTACTCTACATGTTCCCCTAAATCTATATCTCTTGCCCCTATCTCTATTCATGCAGCACTAACATAGTTTTAGAACTAGTGAGACATTGTACTCACCAAATTGAATGCATCTAGATAGAACCTCTTCAGAAATTTTGAATTAAAGGTGCCTTTGTGTCTTACTATTCACCGTTCTACCAAGTTTAGTATGCTAGCACTTTAAAGAAAGAAATCACAGAAAGAAAAATTATATTCTAAAGAATGAAAGAAAAATAATCCATAGAAGTGTTACTCCCTTATAGCATCTCCCCAACAACAGTGCCAAAAATGTTGAGCTAATTAATTGAATTAATTGTTGAGCATTAAATCATCAATCTAGGGGTGTAATATTAGATATTCCAACACTATGTGTGCAGGGGCTACGACAAAAATGACTATCTAATCTATGGAAAAGAATGTGAAACTACACTCCTATAAAATCACAAGAAACTTGTTCATTGGGTAGAAAAACAAGAAAATGCTATGTTGACACAGGCTATAATCTTTCACTCAAGCAATTCCTGAGTAGTGCGCGGAGAATTGTTATCAAAGAAAGGGTGCGCACATTTCACAGTGATGCACACAATTGGGTAAGTGCACGAGAATGACTTGGGAGTGCGCACTGAGACAAGTTGTGTGTGTGTGTGTGTGTGTGTGTGGTTACATATGTATTGAGGTTGAATAGCCTATGTGATTATGAAGTTGGTGAGTCGAGACGCAGATAGGTCAATGCGCCTATCCATGCAAAAGAAATCATACTCAAGTTATTAATATTATAACAACGTTGCGCGTAGATAGATCAGATGAAAAGAGACAGGGGGATAACTCCACAAAAAAAAAGGGAAAATGGTGGGGGAACTTGAGTCCTAGGGAATATTTTATTAATATTTTCGGAAAAGTGTAATTTATGGATAATTATTTATCCTAAGTTCCCAAGGGAAGGGAACAAGTCACCAAGTGGCCAAAGCTACCTCTGAAAGTGACAAGTGTCAATTTTAAGGCATGCAATATATATTGTTTTCCTTAGTGTATTTTGGAGGGAGAACTCATTCAGTCTTATTCATTCTTCTCAGATGCAGAAGGGGTCGAACTATCTTGAAAACTCGAGTATTACCTTAACTACAAAGGGAATATTGTAAGGGTTTTTTATGTATTGTAATTAGAGTTTTGTTGTTGAAAAGGTGGATTTTCAAGCCCGTGAACAATCTCCCTAGGTGATATATTTGTTGTCAAAGAGGCGAGTGTTCGGACTCGTGAGAAGTCTCTCTAGGTGAGATATTTATTGTCGAAGAGGCGAATGGTCATGCCCATGAGAATTCTCTCCAGGTGAAAGTTTTGTTGGGAATTATTCCCTAGTGCACTGGGCATTAGTTGCAAGGCTCTGATACTTCTTGTCCAATATGTTGTTGGAACCCTGGAAGGGAAGTGAGGCATTCGAGGGACTGTTGAGCAGAGAAGGGGCACACTTCATTGGGTGTGACATGCACATGGGGAAGGAGATAGTGTAGGCTAGTTGCAGCAGCAGGAACCTAGAACTGAGCAATTATGTTGATTATCACACCTTATACTAGCATTAGGAACCCTTTTTCCCTGGTGCAGTTAAGCCCTATCTTGGGGGTGACATGTTGCTAAAAGTATATGAGCAACAAATTCTATGGTTGGGAGGAACGTCTGAGTTCTGCGTGCAGTTGGTGACTTTACGTAAAAGATGAATGTTTTTATGTGCTTGACTCATTTACTGTCTGCTTAATTATTTATGGTTAATACGGGTATAATTCTTGTATGTTGTTAAGAGCCAAATATCAAAATAGCATAAAAACCTCAAAATAAGTACTCAAGGCCTTGACAAAGAGAGAAATTCAGATAATAAGCCTCTTCGAGGGGGAAACCTCCTTATACATCATATGCATTCACAAATACAAGATGATTCCAAATGAAAAGGTCTCCTTGGTATATATAGGAGACTAGGAGGTACAATTACAACTAATGGACCCAAGCTGACATAAATAAAATAACAATACTAATGTAATATGCCTCGATTAAGGGGTAATGTGCTACGAATTAGGGCTTAACATGCCCCTCCCCTTCAAACAAGTGTTGTTCTCAATGCTTGAGTAGTTATGGATGCTCTTGTATAAAAGACTCATCTTACCACGTGGAATCTTCAGTAGGTAGTTTCTTCCACTTAATGAGATACTCTGAAATTGATCTATTCCTCATATGGTGAATTCTTGGGTCAGTGATAGCTTTAGGATCCAATATGATTTTTCCTTCCTCATCAAGTTCTGGCAATATAGTTTGAACTGGGATCTTGTCACATATAACCTTCTTTAAGAATGAAACATGGAAAACAGGGTGTACTCGCAAAGATGTAGGTAGCTACAATTTGTATGCCATAGTACCAATATTTTGTGACACCTTATAAGGTCCATAGTACTTCGGTGATAATTTATTATTCTTCTTAGATTGCTTGAGGGACATCTATTTGTATGGTTGTAGTCTTAAAAATACCCAATCCCCTACTTCAAAACTTCTTTCACTACAATGTTGATATGCTTGTTATTTCATGTGAATTTTTTCCATGGTTAGGTTGTCCTTTAAGAGTTGGAGAATTTATTGTTGATTCTTGATGTGATCTTCCACTACTTGAACCTTATATTTTTCTTTTAGAGAAGAAGTGATGGGCGGTGGGTGATATCCATAAAGCACCATAAATGGTGTCATTTTTGTTGCAGTATGAAAGGAAGTGTTATACCACCATTCTACCAAGGGTAACCACTTGAACCATTATGTTTGTTTATCAGAGACAAAGCAATGAAGGTACCCTTCAGAAATTTGTTCACTATCTCATTTTTTCCATCAGATTGAGGATGATAATATGAGCTATGAGCCAATTGAGTACCCAAACAAGAAAATAATTATGTCCAAAAGTGTCCAGTGAAGATGAGATCTATGTCACTTACAATAATCTTTGGGATTTCATGTAGCTTCTAAATTGTCTCCATGAATGTGGTAGCAACTGTACTGGCTTCGAAAGGATGAGAGAGTGCAAAAAAGTGTGTGTACTTGATAAGTCTATCAACAATCACCATGATGACACTCTTTCCTTCAGACTTTGGTAACCCTATGATGAAATCCATGGAAACCTCCTCCCAACGCTGACTTGGAATGGCTAATGGTTGTAAAATACCTAGGGTCTTAACTATTTCCACCTTATTTTGTTGGAAAACCAAACATTCTTCCACAAACCTTTGAACATCAGTTTTAACGCCATTCCAAAAAAAATCCCTCTTGACCCTGTGATAGGTTTTCAAAAATTATGAATGCCCTCCTACCAGAGAGGTGTGCAATTCCAAAAGTACATTTTGTTTGATTTGGGAATTCTTACGTAAATATAAGCGATCCTTGTACCATAGTGAATCATTTTTCCATGTAAATGTATCGGATGCACTGGAATCCTACTGCAACCTTTCAATGAGAGTCCACACTTCTTTGTCATTTTTCCATTCATCCCTTGATTTTGTTATCCAATTAGGTCGGATGATAGAGATAGCACAGAGAAATGCCTCAACATATTCATCATTTCTTGAGAGTGCATCTGCCACAACATTTTTCTTTCCCATTTTGTAGATGATTTTAAAGTCATAACCCAACATCATGGTCACCCATTTTTGTTGCTCTTCTGAAGATAGTCTTTGTTCCAAGAAATATTTAAAATTGTCATGATTTGTTTTTACCTTGAAGTGCCTACCTATTAGGTAAGGGCATCATTGCTTCAATGCATGTAGTATTGCCATTATTTCCTTCTCATAAATGGGTTTGTGTAAGTCCTTTCCCTTGAGTGGCCGACTTTCAAAAGCAAGGGGCCTTCCTTCTTTCATTAGAACAACACCAATGCCATTTCCTGAGGCACCACATTCCACAATAAAGGCTTTTGTGAAGTCTTGTGTATTCAAGACATGAGCTTTGCACATTGCCTCTTTAAGTTGTTTAAAATCTTGAGTTGCCACTGGAGTCCATGAAAATGCATCCTTCTTAGTTAATGCAGTTAAAGGTGTTGATATTCTTCCATAGTTCCAAACAAAATTGTGGTAGTAACCTGTCAAACCCAAAAATACTCTAAGAGTCTTCAATTTTTTAGGAATCGGCTAGTCCATCATGACTTTAATCTTGTTAGGGTCTACCTTGACACCTTCATGAGATACAATACGACCCAAATATTCTACATCCATCACCCCAAAGAAACATTTGGATGATTTGGCATATAGTTGTTGCTCCTTTAGTAGTTGTAGCACCCTGTCAACATGTCGAACATGATCTTCCCAAGACTTGTTGTAGATTAGTATATCATCAAAAAATACTTACACAAATTTTCGAAGGAAGGTCTTGAAAATGGAATTCATTAACCCTTGAAATGTGGAAGGTGCATTCATAAGGCCAAAAGGCATGACCCAAAATTCATAATGGCCTTCATGAGTTATGAATGTTGTTTTTGGGATATCTTCTTCCTTCATTCTAATATTATGATACCCTAAACGAAGATCCAAATTTGTGAAGTAGATTTATCCATGTAGTTCATCTAACAATTCATCAATGACGGGAATGGGAAACTTATCTTTAATGGTGATCTTGTTGAGCTCTCTATAATATGGACGCATATGCCATGAGCCCTCTTTCTTGAGTACCATTACCATCAGTGCAGAGTAAGAACTTTGGATAGGTCTAATAATGTCAGCCTCTAACATGTATTCACCCATACGCCCAATTTCACTTTTTTGAGAATAAGGGTATTTGTAATGCATGGTGTTAGGAGGAACACTCCCAAGAATTAAGTGAATAACATTATCATGATCGCGAGTGGATGGAAGACCTATGGGAATATATTCAAATACTTTGGAATGTGTATCAATGATCCATTGGAGATCTAGAGGAATAGATGGCTTAGATGTTTGAACATCTAGTGAGCATGGTTGTACAATTACACGTTGATGCCCCTTTTTCAATAATTTATTCATTCCATTAGAGCTTACCACCTTACAGGTTTTCTCTATGATACCCCTTAACTCAAATTCCTTTCCTTCCAATGAAAATTTCATGAAAATTAAAATCCACGGTTCCCAATGATTGTAACCATTGGACCCCTAGTACGACATCAACACCACCCATGGGTATAGAAATCATTGGATTATTCATTACATATTCCCCCATAGTAATATTTATCTTATGGCATTTTCCTGATCAATTAATAGTTCCTCCATTTTCAATAATTACTTGAAACTTTGACGTTGGATATATAAAGCAATTGAGAGCTTTGGCTAATTTATAGTGAATGAAATTATGAGTACTACCAAAATCAATTAGCACTATTACCTTTTTATTTTTGATATATCCTTCGATCTTGAGGGTTTGAGGAGTGCTAATTCCAGCCAATGCATGACATGATATGGTGGGAGACATCTCTTTAGAATAAATCTCGTCTACATCTTCATCTTGAGATGGTTCTTGTTCTTGCTATTGTTCTTCTTCTTCTTCTTCTTCTTCTTCTTCTTCTTCACAATCTATGTAGAATAATTTCTTCTCACCACACTTATGTCCCTTACTAAACGTGTTGTCACAACTAAAGAATAAACCATTTTCTTTTCTTTCCTCCAATTGTTGAGTTGTCAACCTTGTAGGTTGATGTGATTTAGAATAAGGAACATTATTATCTCGATAGATATTAGGGGTGGTCCTTCTAGTATCCATAGCCATATTTTTACTTTCAACATTTCTCACCACCCTGAATGCATTCTCCAATTATTTGGGTTTCCAAAGGCGAACCTCATGTTGAATGTTATCCTTTAAAGTTCCTATGAAGACATAAATTAGGTGCTCATCTGGAATATTCGTTACCTTTATATTCAATCTTTGGAAGTTCTCAATGTGCTCCACAACTGAACCCTTTTGCTTGAGATTTATCAATTGCCTAAAGAGGGTATTGCTCCTTGTATCCTCATAGTGTGCTATCATTTCTTCCATGAAAATTTTCTAAGTGACAAGTGATTTGTGAGAATAAAGCCATTGATACCACACAAACTGATTAGGTTCTAAATATAAGGATGCAATTCATACCTTTTGTGTGTGAGGCACATCATGTAGATCAAAGAACTGCTCCATCTGGAGTATCCATGTGATTGGATCCTTCCCATCAAACTTCCTCATATCGATCTTAGGAAATTGGTTGGTCTTCAACCCAAAGATGGAGTTTCTCCAGTCTTGATTCATCTTCCTTGTGTCATCATCATGAATTTCATGGGATACATTTTCACTTTCAGGTGGCCTCTCTATTAGCAACTTTTTCAACCCTTCCATGATCTCATATTTTAAGCCATCCATCTTAGTATCCATCATCACTTCCATCTTATCTTCAGTTGAATCCATCATACTTTGTAGTTCATATTTTTTTACTGCCTTCTTTCGTAAATCATCTATGACATTGCTCATTTCTTCACCTTCATCAAGAGCCCAAGTAGGACTGTCTGAGGGATTATTTGGTGTAGAAGTTCCATTTTTTGGTGGCATGTTGGTCAAGTATCACTTCAAGGTAGGAACTCCTAATTGGCTTAGGCAGAGGTCCTCACAGACAAGGGAGTGTTAGGTGTTATAGATCTCTGATATACATGTGGGGTCCAACAATAGTACTCATCCCAATATCCCAGGGAACTAACTAAGGAGGCTTGACCATGCCCTTAGTTGTACTATCCAACTACGCAGGTACTAGAGAGTGATCTCCCCGAGTGTTGTTCTCGGTGTACTATAGCAACAAGACGGCCAAATGGTTTACTCGATTGGTCTCAAGATTCTAGGGAGTCTCCCGATATACACCAGGTACGTGGGATCTCAAATCTGTAGTAGTTTTTTTTAATGTGAAACTGTTCAAAAGTGGCCTTCTGATATACTCTATGTACGTGGAAGAACCACACAATCCCCGGGTTGTAGAACTGACAAGTAATGACAGCTCCTATGTTTAAAGACATCAGAATACATCTGTACCTAAAAAACCCTAATATTCTCCCAACTTTATGTGATACTCATTTTATCCCACTCTATTTCACTTTTTGAATCACCCCAATTGGATCTTCTAGTCAAAAGATATGCAAATTTCCAAAAACAAAAACCCACCTTTTAAAACCCTAATTTGAAGATTGTTCTGCTAGCTGACCTTTCTTCTGTTGTATCTCTGCAATTTTGGCCCATCTGAGTCTAAAATTTTGGATTTAGGTAGCCTAATGTGTCTTCTTTCCAACCCCATAGGTTAGACCAATATTGGATTCTCCAAGAGAATTTTATGATAGTTTTCTCAAGATGTGCTAATTGTTTTTCCCTTTCAGGAGAGTGAACTTGTATGGACTTCCATATGTCATTGTCTTCACTTCAGAACTTGAAATTTGTACCAGTAAAAATTAGATCAATACCATAACCAATGGAATAGGTCTCACGCAATTTGGAGGTTTGTAGCTTCATATATAATAGTTTTCCCAAGAACACATGTTTTATACTAAAATCTGGACCAACCAAAAACCCTAATTTCCTCAGAGAATAAATTTTAGATTACAACAAATCAAGCGATGAAATTTGTACAAAAGATACTTCACTATTCCTCCTTAGTACTATAAAAAAAATTAGAACCTGAAACCAAGCCCAAAAAAATTGGGAGCAAAAATTCCAATAAGACCTATTTCAGACTAGTTTCAGGACTAGTCACAAACCCTAACTTGAACATAATGTATCTCCAAAACTGAAACGAACCAAGATCTGAAATTTGGACCCGAATTAGCTCTATATGTCTCCTCTACACCATATAAATTCCAATCCTGAAACGTTCCAGAAAAAAAATTGTAGCGAAAATTCCAAGAAGACTTGTTTTGAAGAAGTCAATCCCAAGGATTGTCTAGCTTTGATACCAAATGTTAAGAACCAAATATCAAAATAGCATAAAAACCTCAGAATAAGTACTCAATGCCTTGACAAAGAGATAAATTCATATAATAATTCTCTTCTAGGGGGAAACCTCCTTATGCATCATATGAATTCAAAAATACAAGATGATTCCAAATGGACAGGTCTCCTTGGTATATATAGGAGACTAGGAGGTACAATTACAACTAATGGACCCAAGCCAACATAAATAAAATAATAATACTAATGTAATATGCCCCAATTAAGGGGTAATGTGCCATGAATTAGGTCTTAATATATGTTGTTGCATATAAGTAACTGTTGTTATTATGTATTAAGTTGCTTGCACATGTAAGTGTGGTGCTAATAGACAGTAATTGTAGTTGGGCATGAGTATGACAATTATTGTTAGTTTTCATGTTAAGTTAATATTATGATTTTGGTTATGAGTCTTAAAGACAAGGTTTGAATGGTCATGCACAAAAAGAATACTCTATGTGTTCCAGAGGCTAGATTTACTTGTGCACACAGGGAAGCAATCTGCACTCACAAGGAGGACAGATTTGGTGTGTGACGCTAGAATAGTTGCACACATAGTAGTGTTGTGTGTTCAGTATGCTTGTGTGCAGTTGCATTGTGTTACTTCATTTGTTATAAGTTGTGTGGTGCAACTCAACTTGGGGTTCAGCCCGTTAATTCAAGTGATATTGTGCAGACTAGTGTTTAGAGTAGAATATGTGTCGTGTGTTTTGGAGTAGCATTGTTCGGTAGTAAGTTGGATGATGTTACAAAATTGGTATCAGAAGAAGTTTGATAATGAGGATGTTACATTTGTGTTTCAAAGCGACAAAATTTGAGATTTTGTGACATGGCCCAGCCTAGGTGATTGGGGACGTTACATTAGCATTAGATGCCCACGAACTCAATCATGTAGGGAGAAAATATCACCTGGTGAAGGCTCAATAGAAGGCTATGCGGGATATTAAGAAAGAAAAAAAAACCACCATTATAAGGGCCCTTGGAGCAGAGAAATCCCTCAAAATAGTTTCCTCAGGATAGTCCTTTCATTCAATGTGAGAGGGGTTTGGGGTGCTCGAAAAAAGATAGTCTTAAAATGGTTCATTCAGATCCATAAGCCGAACATTATCTTAATTCAAGAAAGTATGGTGGATGGTGTTATAGTGAGGTTTCTTTTAGAACCTTGGCTAAAATCCTGGTTTTTTTTCACGTTGGATGAAAATGGGAAGTTGGGAGGTTTTCTCATGGGATGGAGTCCAGCTTGCAAAGTTCAATCAAAATATGCACTCAACTATGTTATCCCAGTTAAACTGGAAGTTAAAATTCTGGTAATTAGTCTTACTATGGTGAACATCTACAGGCCTTATGAACATCATATCCCTTTGTGGGACAGTTTTTCAAATTCGAAGTCCTTGGAAGATCCCTTCACAATCATTGGTGGTGATTTAAACTTTACTCTATCCTTGAGAGAAGTTTGGGGGGTCAACGCAAGGCTAGACACTCAAATTTGTTTTTCAAGTCGTTTTTTGAAAAGCACAAGTTGGTGGATGTGGAACTTGTGAAGTTGGTGCCAACTTGGAGGAATTTTCAGATTGACAAGGCAACGATATCCAAAAGACTGGATCATTTCTTGGTGTTAAAAGACTTTATGTCCATCCCATTTCTACTAAAGTCTTAGGTATCTTCCAGAGGTCTGTCTGACCATCTCTCGGTGATATTTTAAATGGCTACAGGCGAGGAGAAGCCTCCCTCTCCACTAAAATTCAATCATACGTGGCTATTGTTGGAGATATTACACACTCACCTAGAATTATTTTCCTAAGTTTGATAGTCCAATGTTGAGAACGATTCCTTAGATGAGAATATTCCCCTACAAAATAGGGTGTTCCTCTTCAGTTCAGAGTCAATTACACTCAGATATATTAGTGGAAGACACTCATGCATGGAAACCTCAGTTTTATCACCAGAAGTTGCATGTGTCTCTCTCACTTCTACATGTGTGACTTAGTTAACTTAAGATTGCATGGATCAGTTAACTAGGATTAGGTGGCAGTTCACTCCAGTTTCTATCAGTGAGTGTCTAGATCTCTCTAGATCACTACTATGGTGCATTATTTACTCATTAGCCTATATCTATTGTAAATTATTCATTTTTTGAGTATGGAATACAATTAATACAATTATTTGATTCCCTCTCTCTCGTTTCCATCTTTTCTCATTTTTATACAAACTGTGTATGTCCTTTGCTAGCTAGATATTATCTGTGCAGATTCATCCACATTTACATGGTATCATAGTCGATGGATTTCTAGGAAAAAGACACACTAGACTCTTTTTGCAGGTATTAAAGATTGAAGAACGCAGAAAGATAGATTATTCATTGGTAATACTTCTCACGCCTCATAACTATTTGGAGTGGAAGAAAAAAATTATGCTTCAACTTAGATCCAGAGGCTTGTACCAAATAACTATGGAAATGGAAGCCAATCTTGATTCCGTCGATGAGAAAAACAATTTTCTCAATAGACAAGATATGGCCATAGGATGTATCTACTTGTCTATTTCTCCTGAACTTTTCCATCAAGTATATGATGACTCACAAGACTCAACTCCAAATGAATTATGGACCATATTGGAGGTTCTATTCGAGAATAAATAATATTGTGAAGATTTCATGTAGGAGGTTGAACAGATAGAGCCAAAAGAGAAGCCATCAGAAGATCAAGCATTTTATTCAGAAGAGTCTTATACACAAGTATTTGCACAAATTTGTATTCCATTAATTGCAGATGATGTCTACTCCATTTCAAATTTGTTTTCTAAATTTCATGTGGAAGATATATTGCATGCATCTCAGGAGTCACATGCAAACACTTTTCCATGCTCCATGCATGCATCTCAGGAGCAACATGCATGCACAAGGCATGCATTTCATGAGAGAAAAGGGGGGTCACGCACATCAGATTCAATTCTGATATTTTCTTAGCAAAATTTGCAGAAAAAAATTAGATGTTTGAATTCCTCTCGGAAAAATATCCAATTTAAAAATAAAATAAAAAAATCGTCTGAAATGGAGTTTGGGAAGTGAAGTTATGATCATTTTAAAATCAACACAATTTCAATGTTTTTTTCAGAAATGGTCGCACGGTTTTCAAAATTTCATCCAAACTTTATTTGGATATTCTTCATTACACGAAGAGAAAGTGGATATGTGTGTACATCTCAATGGTGCATTTGCTTCATAAAATTCGTGGAGACATCTACATATTCAACAAAATCTTCAACGATCACAAACTTGCACAGTTGCGAGGTCTTCTTGGAGTGAAGGATAGGGTTGCTTAGAAACTGTTTTTTGTTCCTTCTCATTTTCTTTATGCATTGTAATTTGAGGGGGAGTTTTTTCCATGAGGTTTTCCCTCTTTCCTCATTTTTTTAGTGTCTCATTCTTATATGAATTGTAAAATGGGTACCTAACATGGACTTGGTTTTTGGGACCCATTCATCATGTACACCCTAGTAGTGTTCAGGGGGGTGTTGGAGATATTACACACTCACCTATAATTATTTTTTTAAGTTTTACTGTCCAATGTTGAGAACTCTTCTTTAGATGAGAATATTATCTCTAGAGAATATTCCCCTACAAAATAGGATGTTATTCTTCAGTTTAGAGTCAGATACACTCAGTTACACTTAATTAGACTAGTGGAAGTCGTGACTCAATTAACTGATGATTGTATGGATCACTTAACTAGGATTAGGTGGCAGTTCACTCCAAATGTTTGTCAGTGAGTGTCTATATCTCTCTAGATCACTACTATGGCACATTAGTTACTCATGTAGCCTATATCTATTGTAAGTTATTCACTCTTTGAGTGTGAAATACAATTAATACAATTATTTGATTCTCTCTCTATTGTTTCTGTCTTTTCTCATTTCTTCTAAAAACTGTGTATTTCCTTTGCTAGCTAGATCTTATCTGTGCATATTCATCCACATTTACACATAGGATGTATCTATTTGTCTATTTCTCCTGAAATTTTCCATCAAGTATATGATGAATCACGAGACTCAACTCTAAACAAATTATGGAGCATATTGGAAGTTCTATTTGGGAATAAGGAAGATTTCAGGTAGGAGATTCAAAAGATAGATCCAGAAGAGAAACCATCAGAAGATCAAGCCTCTTATTTTGAAGAGTCTTATACAGAAGTATCTGCACAAATTCTTGTTCCATTAATTGCAGATGATGTCTACTCCATTTCCTATTTGTTTTCTGAATTTCATACAAATGATATCATGCATAAATCTCAAGAGTCACATGCAGAAAATTGTGCATGCGTCATGCATGCATCTCAGGAGAAACATGCATGTGCCATGCATGCATCTCAGGAGACAAAAGGGGGGTCGTGCACATCAGATTCAATTATTATATTTTATGAGAATAATTTGCAGAAACAAATTGGATATTTGAATTCCTCTCGAAAAATACCCAATTTCAAAAAAAAAAAATCGTTTGAAACGAAGTTCGGGAAGTGAAGCTATAATCATTTTAAAATCAACAAAATTTCATCATTTTTTCCAGAAACGGTCGCACGGTTTTCAAAATTTCATCCAAACTTTATTTTGATATTGTTCATTACAAGAAGGGAATTTGGATATGTGTGGACATCTCAATGGTGCATCTACTTCATCATATTCGTGCAAACATCTACATCTTCAAAAAAATATTCAACGAGCACAAACTTGCACAGTTGCGAGGTCTTCTTGGAGTGAAGGATAGGGTTGCTTAGCAACTGTTTTTTGTTCATTCTCATTTTTTGTATGCATTGTAATTTGAAGGGGGGGGGATGGGGTTCCCATGAGGTTTTCCCTCTTTCCTCATTTTTTAGTGTTTCATTCTTATATGCATTATACAATGGGTACCTAACATGGTCTCTGTTGTTGGGACCCATTCATCATGTACACCCTAGTAGTGTTCAGGGGGGGTGTTGGATATATTACACACTCAACTAGAATTATTTTCCTAAGTTTGATAGTCCAATGTTGAGAACGATTCCTTAGATGAGAATATTCTCTCTAGAGAATATTCCCCTAAAAAATAGGGTGTTCCTCTTCAGTTCAGACTCACTTAGACTACTGGAAGTCACTCATGCATGGCAACCTCAATTTTATCACTGAAAATTGCATGTGTCTCTCTCACTTCCACACATGTGACTCAGTTAACTGATGATTGCATGGATCAGTTAACTAGGACTAGGTGGTAGTTCACTCCAGTGTCTATTAGTGAGTGTCTAGATCTCTCTAGATCACTAATATGGCACATTAGCTACTCATGTAGCCTATATCTATTGTAAAATATTCACTTTTTGAGTGTGGAATACAATTAATATAATTATTTTATTCTCTCTCTCTCGTTTCTGTCTTTTCTCATTTTTCTGCAAACTGTGTGTGTCCTTTCCTAGCTAGACCTTATTTGTTCAAGTTCATACACATTTATAGCTATAGGAAGTTGGTGGAGGATACACGAGTTCCCTTATTGGCCTCCTCTCCTTCCTCTTTCATGCAGAAAATGGTAGAAAATATCACTTGTGTCAAAGCGACAACAAAGCATTGGATTTTTTCTCTTAAGGAAAAGACTCAAGCATTATTGAAGGAGGCATAGTTAAATATTAATAGGATTTATGATGACATGGAAGCGGGCAGTATTTCGGGCCCCGATTTATGTCAGTTTCAGTCTCTATAATCTCTTCGTCATTCTATTTTGGAAAAGGAGGAAGTTGCATGGCGACTAAAGAGTTGTGCCAATTGGATCAAGGAGGGAGAAAACAATACGAAAATTTTTCATCAGTATGCTAATCACCAAAGAAACATGAACACATTATGGGGAATCAAGTTTTCGAATGGATCAATGGTTCATTCATCTAAATATATCGCGGAGGAAGGAACTAGTCACTTTCATAATATTTTCAAGGAAAGAAATGGTTGTTCGATACAATAAATTATAGCAGTGATATCCAAATTCCCGCCAGTCTTCTCGGAAAATATGAACAAGGCTATGGAGGAAGTGGTATTTAAATCATAAGTATTAGGGTCTCTAGCCTCCATGCAAAAAGGTAAGAGCCCCAGGCTCGATTGTCCCACTATAGAATTTTTCATTAGGTTTTACGACCTTTTGAAGGAAGATCTGTTGAAAATGGTTCAAGAATCTCATATTTCTGGGAAGGTGTTGGGATATTTGAACTCTAATTTTCTAACTCTTATTCCTAAAAAACAAGACAGTGTGTCTTTTCATGATTTCAAGCCTATTTCATGCTGCAATGTAATATATAGGTTGGCGGCGAATATTATCTCTCTTATACTTAAAACAATTATGAGCGAAGTAATCTTGGAATAAGAGTTTGGTTTTTTGTAGCAAAGACAAATTCATGTTGTGGTGTCGATCGCCTAGGAAGATTTACACTCAATCAAGTTGTTCAATCAGATGATGGTAATCCTAAATCTTGACCTTTCAGAAGCCTATGATCGAGTCAATTGGACTTTTCTTCATATTTTTTTTTATTAAAAATGGGTTTGCAGCTTCATACTCTCAATTGGATAATGGGTTACATGGAATCAGTGTCCTTCAAAGTTCTTATTAATGGATCTCCCTCCAAGTTCTTCTGGTATTCTAGGGGGCTACAATAAGGGTGCCCATTGTCTCCATTTTTTTTTCTCATTGTGGAGGAGGCCCTCAGTAGGTTGATACATGAAGCCATGTCTAAAGGTAAGTTAAGAGGTGTCAAAGTTTTTTACTAGGAGTCCATATCACATCTGATTTTCGTGGATGATGTGCTTTGCTTCGCTCATGGGTCCTCACGTGAATTCTCAATGCTAAAATAAGTTTTGGATCTTTATTTCTTAGCTACATGTATGGAAATAAATTATGAAAAATCCTCTCTCATTTTCTATTGACTGTATAAAGCCTCTCTTAGACGGCTTGAGTAACCCCTTCCTTTCCCTCAAAATGATCTGGACAAAAGATTCAAATATTTGGGTTTCTTTTTAAACCAAATGGATACGAGTTTATTGATTGGATGTGGACTTACAAAAAATTTGAAGCACGCATTGCTCTTTGGGAAAATCGTCTTCTCTCGAGAGGGGGTCATTTAACTCTGCTTAAAATGGTTTTAGAAATCATTCTTGCGTACTTGACATCCATAGCAATGGTGCCAAAAGGCATCCTAACAAAAATAAAAATAAAAAGTTGAGTTTTCAATTATTGTGGTCGAGTTTGAAGCTCTTAGGAAGCATCCCACTAGTCAAGTGGATCCAAGTGGCGTCCCAAAGATTCTTGGAGGATGGGGAGTGAAAAACATTTTCTTATTTTCTCTCTCCTTGGTAGTCAAAAGCTTATGGAGGCTCACTCATAATTCATCCATGTGGATAAAGGTCCTAAAATCCAAATACATGCAGAATATATCAATTTACCATTGGTATAGACTCCCTAAAAAATCTGCAAACGACTCTATAGTATGGAAAGTGATGGTAGTTTCCTTTCCCATGGTGGGATTTTGGACCGTATGGAAGGTCGGTTACAGATGCAAAGAAAAATAGGTATGGATCCCTAAATGGGCATCGGGGAGGATTATCACCTTTCTGATATTACAATCCCTTCACGTGGTTGGAATTTTCTTCTTGAAGGATGAAAAATCTCAATCCCCACATACAAGAGGGAGGCAAGGTTGGAAGGCTGGAAGACCGAAGAGGAGATAGGGCTATCAGGGCCTAAAGCAGAGGAATGGTCTCTTTATACCAGTAATTTGGTCTCCAATTACATTGTGTTAAAGGAAGATCAGGATGATGTATTTTTTTGTTCTAAAAATGCAGGTACAGGTGAATACACCTCAAAATTGGGGTATGATGCCATTGTGGAGGACAACTTGTTTGGAGAAAAGAAATGGTGGTGGAGTATCCTTTGGAAAATCCACTCACCACTAAAATAAAAAATCACTATGTGGTTATCCCTTAACAACAAATTGTTAGCATGGAAAAATGGCTTGAAGAGATGATGGATTATCCCTAGGAGATGTGACCTATGAAAAGTTGATGATGATACAAGCTCTCATCTATTCACTGAGTGTCCTTATATCGTGTAGGTTATGAAGCATGTGACAATAGATTTCATCCATAAGGCTAGTTGGATGCATCAGGGGTTGGACGCTTGTATGCGAGCATGGTTGGAAGATAAGGCAATAAAACATTTAAAATCCTTCCCTTGTATTATGGTCAATAGTGTCAGGTGGGAACACAACAACAACATTTTTAAAGGATTAGACATTCCTCTATATATATGTGCAGTCCAGATACTTAATACGACAAAAGAATTCAAGTTTATAGAAAAGGGAAAAAATCCATAGATTTTGATCATGCCAATTCTTAACTCGGGCATTTTGTGGGGTTTCTTCATTGGAGCAAGTCAAGGACACCCCCCCCCCTTTTGTGGGGTTGGAGTTGTGTTTCTCATTAGCCAAATCCATTACATGCACATTCGGTATGCTCTAAGTAGAGGCACAAATAATCAATATGAATTCATCGCTCTTAAGAATTTGTTGGCTATTGCATAAGAGAGAGGGGTCAAAAAATGTAGGTAATGGGAGATTCAAACCTTCTTATTGACTGGGCCCTTAAAAAGGTGAAAGTGGAAAATGTGTGTCTGGGACTACTACTTTAGGATATAGAGAACACTCTACAATCCTTTGAGTGGCTCTCTTTTAAACACATATATAGGCAACTCAACTCAAAAGCTGATGAACTCTCAAAGGAAGATCTTTCTCTTCCCACGGGGGCCTTTGGCTTCTATGAATTTGTAGATGGAGTTGAATCAGAGGCAATGGAATTTCAGTCCCAATTTGTGCAATGAAGAGGAGGAATANAACTCAACTCAAAAGCTGATGAACTCTCAAAGGAAGATCTTTCTCTTCCCACGGGGGCCTTTGGCTTCTATGAATTTGTAGATGGAGTTGAATCAGAGGCAATGGAATTTCAGTCCCAATTTGTGCAATGAAGAGGAGGAATACAGACCACCGAGTTAGTATTTTACTATATAATTATATAAGCCAAAGAAGATTGTATGGTCATTTTGTAAAAAGGTTAATAAAGTAGAAACAATTTGTTGGTATAGTATGTTTTTATAGTGAATTGCATAACAAGCATTTAAAATCCTTGAACAAACTCTCTATGGTATTGTAACTTGTATATTCAATCCTCCTGAATATAAAAAAAAAACTGTGAAAAAAAAAGAACCTTTAGAGATCACAAAGTGAAATGAAAATACCAAAAATGTTAATGATGTGAATTCTCCTCTTCGTAATGTAATTCATAAAAATCAAATAGGTTGAACACTTTTACTTTTATTTGTATGTAATTTGATTAGGAAATTTAAAAGGATATGTTTTTATATGGAGCTTGGCTAGTTGGTTAAGTGGGGGTGAGGATTTTTTTCGATATTTAATTCCTTTAAAAGAATGTATTATAAAAAAGTGTGGAAACCTTGGCAATGTCTATTGATTATTTATTTGGAACTTTGAAGTGATAAAAGTTTCATTCAAAACTTTATGGTTCTTAATTTGTGTGTCATTTTAAAGTTTTGGGTAAGAGTCTACTTGATCCAAAATGGATCTAGGAAGGCCTAAAAATCAAAGTTTTTGGAATCGGATGAAACCAATGTCATTACGTCTGGCTCGTCATGCTGAATCCGACAATATATTTTTTTTCGCAAATGGACATCATATGCGAAAGATATCGCATTCTGATGAATTTCCAAAACAGGCAAAAAGTCAAACTGGTCTAAGCCGATAGGTCGTTTTGCTGACGTCAGTAGTACGAAAGGTGACGTCAACATGATGTTATGATGATGTTAGCATGGACACGTGGCATCACAAGGAGGTGACACGTGTCACTTGATTTTGGAATTTTTGGGATGAGTTGGACCAGTACGGAATTGACACGTGGTAGTGTACGGATGACACGTGGAAGTATGTACGTGACGTGGCCCAATGATAAGCTGACATGTAGAATTATGGATGATGACATGGCAGGGTGATTGGGTTGTATGGAAGATGATGTGGCACAACACATGGTTGTACGACAAGTGACTGGATTGTTGATTGTGTTGGTGACTAGATCATATGATCCAATCACAAGGTGACACGTGGCCTAATCAAAGGGTGCCACGTGGCATCCCAGATTTTTCCAATGTTGGCTAGGAAAAAAAAATTGTGTGACTCTGTCGGGCTCGAACCCCCAACCTTCGGCACGAGCAATGGTCTAAGCTCCATGTGCTAGCCACATGGGCGTGGTTGGTGCTTGTTTAAACAACCCACCGAATATAATGTTAAGTTCCATTTTGGCGCATTTTGGGGATAGGCCTTGGTCGATGGGGGGCTATCCCATGACCAGGGGGCTAAGGACCAGGAGCCAGTACCGAAGTTTGGGGGTGCGAGAGGCTTAGTCACAAGCCACATGGCCCTGCATATGACCATCACACCGAAGACCAAGGGGATAAAGACCATGGTGCGTCCAGCCCGAGGCCATATGGTAGCGCCCATATGACCAGGAGCCTGGGTAAAGGGGGTTGCGCCCAACATTTTTTCAAACTATGGGTTTTTTAACCATATTATATATTTTTTGAGATTTTCAGCCTGATTTTGGGAGGATTTTGCCCATTTTGGGCGGATTTGGAGCCCGATTTGAGGCCAGATATTGGGAGGAGGATACCAACTCAAAATACATATAAAGTAGAGGTTCTTAGTAGCATTAGAGAGGTTCAAAATTTGTAGAATGATGATGATATTATGAAGCTTGAAGCCATTTTTATGCAGGGAAGCCATTGAGCAAGCGAACTTTGCGAGCCAATTCCATGAGCTACACTCAACCTTTTTCAGTGTCGTCAGTTGTGTTGGATTATTGAGGTCGAGAAGAACACAACCAAACCATTTTGTAATCCTTTTGACACTTTTCTTATGTAATTTTGAAGCATTAAAAAGAAATAAGAAAGCCTCACCCATTGAAACAAAGGCTCGGAGACGTAGGCAATCTTGTCGAACTCCGTTAACAACTTTGTTGTTATGGTTTGTTGTTCTTTGTGCTTATATTTTGATCTTCATTTCTTTATGATAGTTGCTATAATATATCATTAAGTTCTTATTCTAACCTTAATTCCTAATTGGTAATTGAACACATGCTTAAAACTTAACCAAGTCTTTAAAGATCATTTTTGGATCAAGTGGTATCATAGCAGGTTGACGGTTGGTTTTTGAGTTTGCATGATTACTAGGGAAAAGCTAAGTCGTGGAGAAGGGGATCTTGTAGAAGGATATCCGGAGATTAGATTGAGAAAGAGGACTTCTCAAAGTGAGGAGATGGCACCGGAAGAAGGCATGTCTCAGAATTATATCGAGTTGCAAAATACTTTATTCGCCATGTCTGAAATGGTAAAGGTCTGATATGAGGATTTCTTGGAATAAAGGAGGCATTTCCAAGGGGAATCTTCAAAACAAGGCAAAAGTGAAGAAGGAGAGGATCCTCCTAAAAATCCTCCTTTACCTCCTTTTTCTCCATCATCTTCTTCTTCTTCAAGTACAAGTTCAAAATCTACCACAAGAAAACATTCCCATAAACATAAACATGAAATGCCTTTACTTAAGCTTGATGTGAAATTTGAATTGCCCATCTATGATGGTGAAGTCAATGTTGAGAGACTTGATAACTGGGTCAAATAGATGGAAGTTTATTGTAGTGTGCAACAAATCAAAGATGAAGCAACTCAAATAAAGTTGGCGTCACTTCGTCTTTCGGGCACAACACTCATCTGGTGGTAGAGTAAGTTGCAAAATGGCACGCAACAAGTTGGTAATGTATTTCCATCATGGCAAGATTTTTTTTTTGCACTTACAAATAAATTTTATCCTTTGGGTTATAAGGAGAAATCTTTAATTGAATGGCAAGGTCTTAAACTAAGAAAAGGACAAACGGTGCAAGAATACATGGATGAATTTTGTAAGATGGCATTAATGTTAAATATTCCATTACATACCCAAGAAACTCTTATGAAGTATATAGGAGGTTTACCTGCACATATTCGTAACATTGTATTTATGTTTGGACCTACTAATATTGATGAGGTTTATGTTCAAGCAACATACATTGAAGCAGGGAAAATGAGATTTGGTGTATCATGGGAATCGTCTTCAAGGAAAGAGGGAAAAACAAAGAGGAATGGAAAGAAAGCAAATTCAGTGACAAGAAAGGAAGAGAAGCTCTCTTGAAAGCATTACAAGAAAGAAGGGCATGATGATGACCATTGCTAGCAATTTCATCTAGAGAAGAGACTGAAATGGTTCAAAGAAAGGAAAGGGAGGAAAACAGTTGCAACAACAACATGGCCAACAGACTTGGGATATGATTCAGGTGATGAGACTAAAATCACAGCAGTTGGTTTGACAGGTAAAATTGGTGATGGATATAATTCTAGAAGTAAGTTGTTTCACATCAGGGTGATAATGAAACATACTAAGATCGATACATTGATAGATAGTGGATCTCAATCTAACTTGATTTCAGAGGAATTGGTTAAACAATTGGGATTGACAACTAAGCTACATCATAAACCTTACTCACTTAAATGGATAAGAAACAATCATAAATTGCACATAACAAATCAATGCACTCTAAAGTTTACAATTTCATCAAGTTTTGTGGATAAGGTAACGTGTGATGTGGTGCCACTCAATGAATGTGGAATGGTATTAAGCAACCCTTATTTGTATGATCGCAAAGAAATCTTCTACAGGGAACAAAATCAATATCACTTAACTAAAGAAGGCAATGAATATGTTGTACATGCTCATCACTTAAAAGCAAATCAATCTCTTCAAACAATGGAACAATTAAGCAAGGTAGATTATGCAGGCAACAAACCTATAATGTGCCAAATAAAGCAATTGATCTTAAGCATGAACATGAGATGGGTTAGAATGGAAGTTCAATCATACGTTTCTTCAAGATAAGCTAATGTCATGCAAGAATTTCAAACATATTAGTTCATTTGCAGTCATATTTCTGATGTTATCGTTGTTAATGTTTTCAACATGGATGGTAGTGGTTTTAGTAAGATGTGGAAGAGTACAAGTGGCTAACAATATGTTGTCAATTATCATGGTTGTTTTGCAATTGATTATGATGAGACAGGTGCACAGGACAAATTTTAAAGAGAAAGGACAAGTGGGGTGGCCTATCTCACACTTGATGACTGGTTAATACCCTTTTGGAGGACTAAAAGGTCTTAGTGGGGAGGCATGATCCAAAATGGATCCAAGAAGGCCTAAAAATCAAAGTTCTCGGAATCATACGAAACCAGTTCCATTGTGTTCATCTCGTCGCATTGATTCCAGCCATATATTTTTTTTCACAAATGGACATCATATGTGAAAGATATCACGTTCTGATCGATTTCCCAAACAGGAAAAAAGTCAAACTGGTCAAAGTCAACAAGTCGTACTGTTGACGTCAGCAGTACGATAAGTGATGTCAGCATGACGTTAGCAGGGACATGTGGCATCACAAGGAGTTGACACATGTCACTCAATTTTGGCGTTTTCAAGTTGAATTGGACCAGTACGGAATTGACACATGGCAGTTTGTATGTGATGTGGCCCAATGACAGGCTGACACATGGTAGTATGAACAATATGTGGTTGTATGGATGTTGATGTGGCAGGGTGACTGGGTTGTATGGAAGTTGATGTGGCATGACACGTGGCTGTACGACAGGTGACGCGGAAGATGACTGGATTGATAATTGTGTTGGTGATTGGATTGTACGATCTAATCACAAGGTGACAGGTGGCCCAATAAGAGGGTGCCATGTGGCACCATGGATTTTGCCAATGTTGGCTAGGAAAAAAAAATGTTGTGCCTTCGTCAGGCTCGAGCCCCCGACCTCCAACATGAGCAACAGACTAAGCTCCATGTGCTAGCCACATGGGCGTGGTTGGTGCTTGTTTAAACAAACCACCGAATATAATGTTAAGCTGTCGTTTGGCGTGTTTTAGGGATAGGCCCCAGTCGGCGGGGGGGCTAGCCCATGACCAGGGGGCTAAGGAATAGGAGCTAGTACCGGAGTTTGGGGGTGTGAGAGGCTTAGCCACATGTCACATGGCCCTGCATATAACCAGCACACTGAAGACCAAGGGGATAAAGACCAAGGCATGCCCAGCTCGAGGCCATATGGCAACGCCCATATGACCAAGAGCCCAGGTAAAGGGGGTTGCACCCAACATTTTTTCCAAATATGGGTTTTTTAACCATATTATATATTTTTTTGAGATTTTCAGCTTGATTTTGGGAGGATTTTGCCCATTTTTGGGGGATCTGGAGCCCGATTTGAGGCCAGATCTTGGGAGCAAGTTGGGAGGAGGATACCAACTCAAAATATATATAAACCAAAGGTTCTTAGCAGCATTAGGGAGTTTTGGAATTTGCAGAATGATGATGATATTATGAAGCTTGAATCCATTTTTATGCAAGGAAGCCATTGAGGAAGCAAACTTTGCAGGCCAATTCCAGGAGCTACACTCAACCTTTTTCAGTGTCGTCGGTTGTATTGGATTCTTGAGGTCGAGCAGAAAACAACCAGACTAGTTTGTAATCATTTTGACACTTTTATGATGTACTTTTGAAGCATTGAAGAGAAATAAGAAAGCCTCACCCACTGAGACAAAGGCCCGGAGACGTGGGCAATCTTGTCAAACTCCATTAACAACTTTTTTGTTATGGTTTTTTGTTCTTTGTGCTTATATTATGATCTGCATTTCTTTATGATGGCTTCTATAATATCTCATTGAATTCTTATTATTACCTTAATTCCTAATTGGTAATTGGACACATGCTTAAAACTTAACCAAGTCTTTAAAGATCATTTTTGGATCACTACTAAACCCTATTTTTACGTCGATAGGAATATACCTATTGGAAATTTCCAGAATTAATGGGTTTTTAATGGACAAGATTTCATATGCTCAGAATATTCTTCGTCATCACAATAGATGAAAGGTTATGATTTCAAACATTAACTTCCTTGCATGACAAAACATGTTTATTCATCATTAAAAAGGTTGATTAACATAATGATGACATTAATGTTTACTTTATTCACTTCTTCTGAGGTATTTTACCATGCGTGGCAGACTTTAAAGTTTTTTTACTTATTTCTTTTACTGTCGTCCGCTTCGGCTTCTGATTTCTTTACCAATGCGTGGGTCGGCATGGATGTGATGTTATAGGTTGTACAATGTTTTTTTTTACTTACTCTATCTGATTCCATTTATGCTTTTATATTGTGTTTTTTTTAATTGTTATAGGGTTCCATGTGGATGTGAAGTTGATGACCATCTATGTTTCAATTAATGTTGTTGTTTAAATTAAGGCTATGAATATTGTTGGAGTGGGTGGATGCGAAGCGTGCACGGATCGATGTTTCAATTAACCAGAGTGGTGTTGAGTTTTGTTACCTTGGAAAGTGGTCCCCTAGTGTTATTGAGTGCCTAACCCTAAAGGGGGAAAAGTGACCCTCACTCACTTTACTTTATGTTATAAATTCAAAGTGACTTTATGAGCTTTTAATCATAAAGTAACTTTATTTCATAAAGTCACTTTATTAGGGAACTTAAGTTAAGGGGGAGATATAATCTCCACTCTTGATCTTGGATGGATAAGATCTAATCCTAGCCATTGATTCCTAGGTTAGCGTAATGAAGACACTAAACAGAAAAGTGAAGGAGGAGGAGGCATTCATTATTCACTTGAGAGTTAGAGTGAAGGAGAAGAAGAGGAGAAAGGAATTTGGAGAAGGATAAAGAGGGGTGCACTTGTTCAAGGAGAAATAAGGGAACACTAAGCAAAGAAGAAGGGGTGGACTTGAGTGAGGGCGCACAAGATAAGAGGAAGGGCACACTTGTTGAGAGAGGGTGCACAAGTTCTATAGCAGGCACAAATATTTAAGGAAGAGGGCAAAAAAGAAAAAGGGCGCTAATCCCAAGGAGGGTGCACACTTCAAGGAGAAATTTGTTGCCAAGCTTGAGATCTTTTGGATTTTGTAAATCAGGTTCCTTATGTTCATTTCTTTGTTGTAATTTTATCTAAGAACTCCATAATCTATTTCTTCTTTAATTGGTTTTCCCCATGGGGGTTTTTCCAGAGTCGTGTTGACCAGAAATTCATGAGAAAAAATTATGTGGTGTGCATGTTTATTATCAGTGTTAAGTGTTAAAAATCAAAGAGTTGTATTTATTTTTTTAATGCATGTTTAAGGAGCTAAAAGTATACAACAAACCATCCTTTAATTAACCCCTAAATAACAACATTAAATGATATTAAAATCAGTATTGAAGGAAGCCATAAATCTATGAAAGAACAAGCCTATTTGTGACCATAAAACAGTCCCAAATTTTCAGACATGTAGCAACCTAAAGAGCCTCAAAATTCTTCATGGTATCAGAGCCTAAGGGCACAAAAGAGGGCTGGTAAATTGCAAACAGTTGGGCATATTTTTGTCTCACCTTGGAAGTTTCAAATTCACACTTGAGATTGGTGTGTGGGAAACAGATTTCTTTGGTCGTCATTTTATTAGTTGGCAGCCATGTCGGGTGGAGGGTTGAAGATGGAGGATAGGCTAGTGGGGGCTGGAAATCGGTATCCATGGAAGGTTAGGATAGTTTTGATTTTGGAGGAGGGTGAGCTATGGGACATTGTTGAAAATCTTGTGGTACATCCTACTGGTGCAGTGCTCTTGGCTCAGTTCAGGAAGAGAAACATCAAGGCCAGGAGGAATATCCTAGATGCAATGAAAGACCACATTATTCCTCATGTTTTTGGTAAGGACTTTGCATTTCAAATGTGGCAATCCTTATGTAGTCTTTACCAAATCCCTAACCAAAACCGAAAGATGGTGTTGTAGGAGAAGTTGAGGGGCACTAAGATGATGAAGATTGATTTAGTCACCTCATACCTCACGAGATTTTCTTATATTCATGATGATTTGGTAGTTATGGGGGAGGTAGTGGATCCATCTAAGTTGGTGAGGACAGCCTTAAATGGATTCTCTAAGCCATGGGAGAGCTTTGTACAAGGCATTGTATCCAAAGATCATATGCCCAGTTTGGAGAGGCTATGGGATGACTTTGTATAGGAGGCACTCAGGTTTGGCTCAGGATCTTCTAATCAACAGCACGGTGGGGATGATGAGGGGGATTTTTTTCTTTTGGAAAAGGGAAACATGAAGAACAAGAAGGGTCTCAAGGGTGGGGCCAAGCAGCAACAAATGGATATGAGAAAAGTTAAATGCTTTTCTTGTAACCAGATGGCGCACTATGATGGATAGTGTCTCAACATGAAGAAGAAGAAGCAGTGTGGTACAACAACACCAGCTAAGGAGGATGAGTTCACCTCTCAGTTTGAGAGGGAGATGTCCTTGCTTGTCAGTCTGTCTATAGTTGAGACGCCATCTAGTGTATGGTACATAGACAATGGAGATTATAGTCATATGTTTGATGTTAGAGAGCACTTTACTGATCTTACAGAGTCCACGATCAGATTAGAGATAGTGCTTGGGAATAACACCGTATTCAGGGCGACTAGGCATGGCACAATTTCCTTTCAAAGGGTGTTGAGTCCACCCATGGTGTTTAGGGATGTCTTGTATGTCCCTAGGCTGAAGAAGAACCTAATATCAATTTCCACCATTCAGGATAGGGGATTTGAGATGCCATTCCGAGGTGACAAGGTCCTCATTTTCACTAAGGGGTCCAATATCATATCAGCCAGAGTGATTGAGACTCGTGATGGGAAACTGTACATACTTGGTTTTGAGCCATTACATGCATTGGCTAGTAGAAGCAACAACAACCAGTTGTGTGATATTTGGAATAGGATCATGGCTCACTTGCATCATGGAGCTATGAGGGTGTTGAGGGAGATTGTGACAGGATTGCCACAATTTAACACTAAGCATCAGGAGGTATGCAAGGGGTGTGCTCTTGGAAAGTACACCAAGACCGTCTTTCTGAGAAGTGATAATAGATCAGTCGGGATACTTGATTTGGTACACTCTGATGTGTGCGGGCCCATGTCATCATTTTCCTTTGGTGGATGTGAGTACTATGTGACATTCATTGATGACCACTCCAGGAGGACCTGGATCTATTTCTTGACGACCAAGAGTGAGGTATTCAAGAGGTTCCAACAGTTTAAGGCTCTTGTGGAGAACCAGATAAGGAAGAAGATCAAGATCTTGAGGTCAGACAATGGGGGTGAGTATACCTTCACTGAGTTCAAAGACTTCTACACCTAGGAGGGTATTAGGATATAGTTGACCATTCCTTACAACCCCTAACAGAATGGGGTTTTTGAGAGGAAGAACATGTCTATTGTTGTTACAACGAGATCTATGTTGCATGATCAAGCGTTACCTTTTTTCTTATGGGTTGAGGCTTGCAGTACTGCAGTGTATCTACAGAACATGAGTCCACACAGAGCTCTCGAGAGCAAGACTCCTAGGGAGGCCTTCACCAGGAGGAGGCCAGATGTTGGACACCTTCGCATATTTGGGTGTCTGACTTTCTCGCACGTCCCTTCTAAGAAGAGGACAAAGTTGGATCCCACAACAGAGAAGGGAATCCTAGTTGGATACGGCGGGGTCTCAAAGGCCCATCGGATCTACATACCAACACTGAGGAGAGTTATTGTAAGGAGAGATGTTAGATTCGAGAAGGAAAGACAATTTAAGAGATCTTGTGAGTTGAGAGATAGAGTTGAGGAGGTCACACGGATGCAGGATTATACATCACAACGGACATAGCCTCAAGTTTCTATTACACCAAGTTCAGGGGTGACTGGTCCACCTAGTACAGCTACAAGATCACACGTGGTTGGTACACAGATCACAAGTGCATGTGCTTTAGGATCTTAGACGTCTATGGTGAGATATATGGATGAGACTAAGGGGCAGGAGGGTACTTCTCCACAGGAGGTTACTTCAAGGAAGAGTAAAATGAGATGGTTTCAGGAGACCTTGAAGGAATCCAAGGAGCTAGTTGGTGAGCCCTAGAGGCTGATGAGAGAGAGCAGAGCACCAGATAGGTTTGGTTAGTACTTGGCCATGGTGACTAGCATCACAGATTTTGAACCCACTACTTTTGAGCAGGCAGCAGACCAACAGGACTGAAGAGAGGCCATGCAGGAGGAGTATGATTCCATCATGCAGAATCATGTGTGGGATGTGGCGCCTAGGCTAGAGGGGAATTCAGTGGTGACTTCTAGGTGGTTGTACAAGATTAAGTATGTTGCAGATGGAAGCATTGAGAAACAAAAGTCTTGATTTGTGGCGAGAGGATTCTCTCAGGTTGAGGGGATTGACTATGATGAGACATTCACACCAGTTGCAAGATATACTTCCATTGGGAGTATTATGGCCATTGCAGTAGAGATGGCTTGGAAGATCCATCATATGGATGTGAAGGCAACATTTTTTAATGGTCTTATAGAGGAGGAGGTATACATTGAGAATCCTTAGGGGTTTGAGCAGTCTGAACCAAGCTCCACGAGCATGGTATTCCAGGATTGATTCTTACTTGCTATAGATAGGCTTTGAGAAGAGTGAGGTGGATTCGAATCTCTACTACATTGTTTGTGGAGAGGATACTCTCATTCTTATCCTATATGTTGATGACTTGTTTATCACTGGAGGGGAGGAGCTCATAGTTGATTGCAAGAGGGGTCTTGCTTCAGAGTTTGATATGAAATACATAAGATTGATGAATTATTTCTTGGGAATGGAGGTTTGGCAGGAGGATGGGCATGTATTTCCAGAACAGAGGAAGTATGCAACGGATATTCTGAGCAAATTTCAGATGGAGGATTGCAGACACATGTTGACACCTATGGTCACCAACTAGAAGAAGCTTAGTTATTTTGAGTTTGTATTGGTGGATGCCAACAAATATCGTCAATTGATTGGTTCGTTGATGTATCTGGTCAATGCTAGACCAGATATTTGTTTTGTTGTGAACACTCTTAGTCAGTATATGGTGGAGCCTAGGAGTGTGCACTGGATAGGAGAAAAATATTTTTTAAGAGTAGGATTAGTGGATTATGATTTGGACTACGTCATAGGTGATGGGGTCAAATTGATTGGTTATATAGACTCAGATTGGGCAAGATGTGTAGTTGAAAGGTAGAGCACTTTAGGGTGTTGTTTCGGGTTGGGATCAAAAGTTGTTTCCTGGTTCAATTGGAAACAGAAGTCATTGGCACTGAGTTCTATTGAGGCGGAGTATATGGCAGCTAGTCAGGCCAATTGCAAGGCTATTTGGCTTCGTAAGTTGTTGGTTGGTCTATTTGGGCATGAGTTGAGGCCTAGAGTGATTCATTGTGATAATCAGAGTTGTATCAGACTCTCTAAGAATCTAGTCTTTCATGACAGTTCCAAGCACATAGATATCAGATACCACTTCATCCATGATTGGGTTCAAAGAGAAGCAGTTCAGCTTGAGTACATATATACTGATGAACAGATTGCAAACATTCTCATGAAGTGTTCATGAAGGGGAAAGCATGTCTACTTTAGGTACGAGATGGGAGTGGTGAAGAACACTTTCCTCGATAAGAGGGAGTGTTGAGTTTTGGTACCTTGAAAAGTGGTCCCCTAGTGTTATTGAGTGCCTAACACTAAATGGGGAAAAGTAGCCCTCACTCACTTTACTTTATGTTATAAATTCAAAGTGACTTTATTGGATGTTAATCATAAAGTGACTTAGGGAAATTAATTTAAGGGGGAGATATAATCTCCACCCTTGATCTTGGATGGATAATATCTAATCCTAGCCATTGATTTCTAGCTTATTGTAATGAGGAGGCTAAAGAGAAAACTAAAGGAGTAGGAGGCATTCATTATTCACTTGAGAGTTAGAGTGAAGGAGAAGAAGAGGAGAAAGGAACTTGGAGAAGGAGAAAGAGGGATGCACTTGTTCAAGGAGGAAGAAGGGTGCACCATTGGAGATAGGGCGCATTTCCTTGAGGAGAAGGAAGGGCGCACTAAGCAAATAAGAAGGGGCTCACTTGAGTGAGGGCGCACAAGCTAAGAGGAATGGTACACTTGTTGAGAGAGGGCACACAAGTTCTAAAACATGTACAAATCTTCAAGGAAAAGGGCAGCAAAGAAGAAGGGCACAAATCCCAAGGAGGGCACGCACTTCAAGGAGAAATTTGTTGCCAAGATTGAGATCTTTTGGCTATTGTAAATCAGGTTCCTTATGCTCATTTATTTTTTGTAGTTTTCTATAAGAGATCCATAATATATTTCCTCTTCAACTGGTTTCCCCCATGGGAGTTTTTCCAGGGTCATGTTGGCCAAAAATTCATGAGCAAAAATTTTGTGGTGTGCATGTTTATTATCAGCATTAAGTGTAAAATCGGAGAGGTGTATTTATTGTTTTAATGCATGTTTAAGGAGATAATAGTGTACCACAAACTATCCTTTAATTAACCACTAAAAGCATCATTAAATAAGCTTCAAATCAGTCTTGAAGGTAGCCATAAATATGTGAAAGAACGGGTATGTTTGTGACCATAAAACAATCCCAAATTTTCAGACCTGTAGCAGGCTAAAGAGCCTCAAAATTCTTCAAGTGGTAAGGCCTCAGACTTGTATGTTGATGGAAAAGGAGCGGGAGTCTCCATAATTTTCTTTTCCCCTCATAAACGTTCACAAATGGCTCTATCTATTAAGCTCTTCCTCTCCCTAACCCTAACCCTAATCTTTCCCTAACCCCAATACCTAGGAAAGTACGCCCCTTTGTTTTTTTTATATTTTTCGATTCCTTAAAACCTTCATTCCCATAAAAAAATTTATTTAATATATATTGGGCGTGCATTCTAATATTTTAATTTATTGTAACTGTGATTGTATGTTGAACAAGACTAAATTATACTTGTGCGCAAAGTAAGAAAGCCTGAAGGTAAATGTACTCTGACAGATACTTGTTTCAATTTTAGATGGACTATCATAAGACAAAGAACTTAATACATTTAAAAATATTTTTGAATAATATGTGAGGCGGTAACATCTTTACGAGCTCCAGTTGCATCATCTAAAACAACAATGCTCAAAATCTACAACGGCTCAAAACCTTTAAATCTTGTGTAAATATCGTAAACGAAATGTTGTATTGTGGTTCATAACATGTTATATCTTGCAACAATATAAATTTTGGTTCATAAATGTTCACAATATAAACGTTATATCTGTTGGACACACCGACCACACTGAGAGGGGAGTGAATAAGTGTAGGCCTCTTTTTAAAACTTTCCCTTCATAAAACTCCTTGGTTAGCAATCATCAATTACTCATCATGTATTGTTGTCATTTATAACTAGTTAAATGTGAACATACATCAGCAACATATACCAACAACAAATATCATCAATAAGTCATCACCACAAGGAACACAAAGAACACAAGATGTATGTACAATTTTCTTTTTATTACAGACTACAATCTTTGGGTTATTAGCAACAACTGAATAGAGTTGCAACTCCACAAGAGCACTAGCTCTACAATGCAAGACTCAACTTACACAACTCATCACCAACTGAGAAGAGGAATCAATCCTCAATAGATACCAATTTGTCAACAGGTACGTGACCTGTCAATAGTGCATCACACGTATGTACGCGCCCTACCAGTAGTACATCTCATGTATGTACATGGTCAGTCTATACTACAACCTGTGTATGCCTTCTGAGTAATTAGGTTTTTCTCTCCATGAAAAACTCAAATCCTCTGCAGCCTTCAGTCGCATTCACTTATGTCTATCATTGTCCAATCTGTACCATAACCAATCTCAACACATCCATACTCTCCAACAACATACTTATGCTCCTTAACCATACAATATGAATGCTACTCAAACATAAGTAACCAATATACTATGGCAAACATATCAGTACTGAACCATAAGAGTGTTTCTCACTCTATCAATTAACCAACATAACCATATCACAACAGCCATACCAAGAATGCCTTAAGCATTCACCATACAATAAGCAAGAGTGTCCATCAAGACAACTATGTAACCATACTAGAGTTTATATGGTATATCTGAGCCCATAGAATGCAGATCTGGAACTTCTTTAGACTTCAAGAATCCGACACCAGCTCACACTCAAGTATTCTTGACTTCCACCTATTGTATGCACTCTATACTCCTTCAGCCCACGTGTTTACGCACTCTGGCTCACTGCAGCCTATGTATGTATGCTCTCTAGCCCACTTTTGCTTGCGTACTCCTTCAGAAACTAGGGTTTATGAACTTCTGAAACTTTCGTCGTCAAGATCTCAGACTTACGGAAACTTTTATGCGTCCATGAGATCCTCCAATCAATCTTTCTCTTAGAATAGATCTTCAATCTATGCTCAAGAGATATATTTCACAAGAGACCCTTGCCTCTTATTTATACTCTCCAAGCAGCTTTCTTAGAAGCATCTTCTAGGTCACTTTGTCCACATAGTCACCTATGTCCAACTTTGCCTATTTTTCCACTTGTCCATGTATCCAATAGCCACTTGACCACTTAACCCATTTTCCTCATTTTAGGGTTAACCTTCTTATAACCACTTTCCATAATTAGAAATTTCTCCATTTACTTTATTATTTAAATAATCCTCTGACTTTGTCACTTCACTTTATTATTTAAATAATCCTCTTTGATTTTGTCACTTCACTTTATTATTTAAATAATCATCTTTGACTTTGTCACTTCACTTTATTATTTAAATAATCATCTTTGACTTTGTCACTTCACTTTAGTATTTAATAATCCTCTTTGTAAGCACTTTGACTTCTTTGACCTTTTGGGGTTTCAAGCCAATCATATGAGGGTCCTTCAACTTCGTAAGGCCATAACTCTCAAACCGTGAGGAGTTATGTGACGTTCCACATACCACCGGAAATGGATTGACAAGCATTATCCATCTAGGATAGTTTCACTGACAAATTCACTGATATTTATCTCATTATTCCACAATTAAGCATGGTTTCTCTAACCATACTACTAAGGAAACTCAACCTCAAAACATCTTCCTGTGAGGGATTTCACCATAAGGGGACCACTTTGGAGTTCACCGCAAAGCATCTTCCAGTGAGGGCTCTCACCATAAGGGGAACACTTTGGAGTTCATCCATTTGTACAACCATGACAAGACAATAATGAGTCATATTTTACATCAATCCAACTATGCCTCAAATGACAACACATTGATTCATCTTCATCTATGCATCATATATCAATGAAACAATATCGATCCATCTTCATCTATGCATCTCATCATATGACTATGACTCCACTTGACATCAATCCATTTACATCAAGGACAATACATGATTCATTAATCACTACATCAATATACTATGACAAGACATTGTTCCTTTGACATCAATCCTTTGGCATCAATGACAACATGATCCAACAATCTCCCCCTTTGGAATTGATGGAAATACTAACATTAATGTCAACACCAATCATTGATGGAAACATGTAGACAAGGCATTGCTCTACATCAATAAGCATCTCAATCACATCAATGTGACTATCTCTCCCCCTTTCACATCAATGGCAAAGGGTCATTCTCCCCTTGGGGCTGCTCCCCCTGCTTGAACTCTCCTTGGGGCTACTCCCCCTATCTAAATTCCTTTGATCTTCCTCTGAATAATATCTACCCTTTTGAACAAGGGATGTCACTCTTATGTAATGCTAAATATGTATAGCCCATGCTCCCTCTGTGACCATCAGTCCCCATGGAACTATGTCTTTGTGCTCTTTCTCCAAGTATAGAGATATTTTTCAAGTATTTATCTTTGCATCTGATAAATCTCTCCTCCTGGAATCATGGGACAAAGAATGACTCCCCCTGTGGATATGTCTCCCTCTATCTTCTCTGCAATATGAACAATATGTTATCACTGCAATATGCTTTTGCTGCAAATGCTATTGCTCAACCGGAACATAGAACAACTGCTCTTTTTATGACAATCCTTGGACCCGTCCATGCATCAAACTTGTGCCATACCATACATCATGAAGAAAAAGATATGTCAACAATGAATAGAGAATCATGAACAAAAACATCAACCAAGTACATCATGTGCCAACCATGCACAATAACCATGTACATCAACACCATATCATATGCCATAAGATATCATCAATGGAGTGCATAAACCATATGCCTCTACCAACATGCCAACAATGTGCCACAAACAAGTGTCATATCACTCATGATATGTCATACCATGAATCAAGTGCCACAACCATGTATATCAATCAATCAAGTGTCTCAACTATATCATCCCATATATCATGTACCAAAGTATATTCTAATCAAGTAATACCAATGGTGTACTTTAGCCAAATACTATCATCCACAAACATATACCATCTATGAGTGTATCAACACGCGCTAAACATGTATCCTACCTGTGCCAAGCAAGTGCATCAACCATGCACCACACCTCAACAAGATGAACTACAATCAAAATGTGTTCCCATATATGTATGCCATATCAATCATAAACCATGTGCCAATCATACTGATAGTAGGTGATTCTAACAATGTACCAAGAGTGTACCAATCAGAGATCAAGCTATGACTCATCAATGATGTACAACATGACCACCTCATCTACTCACCAACTACATGTCCCAATATGTAGCCCATCCATATGCCAAATGCATGCACCAAGATATCGAACAAATATGCTTCCAATAATACATCATAAGATATATCAATGAAACTCAAATATTGATCCGGATTATTTTCGGCACGAAATGAGAGCGGAGATATAATAAAGAAATGCACAGAGATATTGCAGATATTCAATAATATAATAGAAATGTATCAGAGATGCAACCATAAACACATATATACAGTAATACACGATTTCTATTAATCAAATAAATGTACAGAGACTGTAAAAATACAAATTGAAAGACTCGCTAGAATGGTGGCAGCTTATCTCTGAGAAGAGATGTGACGGCTACTCGCATTCGCAAGAAGATGATTACAATGAGGCTCTGAAGGCCTTTTTACAATAAACGGGAATGCCAAAAGTCCCAGACATCCAAAAACCTAACCCTAGGAGATGAAGCGCCAAAAGTCATGTGGGCCCCGTTTGGGTAAGCGAGTACATCAACTTCCCGGGGTCGTAACTTTTGCATACGATCTTCGTTTTAGGTGTGTGATAGCTCGCTGGAAAGGTGTCGTCGAGGAGATTCATTTTGGGGGCTCAATTATGCCTTCGGATATCATTGAGAACCTTGATCTCGAAAAACCTTCATTTAGGCCCTCAAAATGGCCCCGGAAGTTAAAACCTGCTAAAAATAGTAAATTGCCAAAATTGCCAAAAAACAGTTTTGAGCCAGTCGGAAAAGGTGGGTGGCCACCGATATCCACCTGGATCAAATATGTACCATCCATGTACCCCAACAGATCAGCATTGACCTCCATTCACTACAGAAAATACTAAGCATCCAATAAGTATTAGAAGTGTGCCTCAATAGATCAGTGACATCTCTAGCTAGCATCATCATGATATATCTCATAACCAAAGTGCCATAACTTCATTGTCACAACCAACATTGTTCTTCAAAAAACAATGTCTCAATTCATACTCTAGGGTTAGTACCATGCATCCAAGATAGTCTTTCAACACTCAACCATATGTCACCACCATACATACATCAATTATGTATGTCAACATGTAATCATGAAAACCTGCAGCAAACAATGTCAGACCCTGCAACAAACCATGTCAAACCCTGCAACATAGAGTTATACCATTATACCATACTGCAACTCATATGAATAGACTTTTTCCCAAGGCTTTACCACATATACGCGGTTTGTTGCACAAACAACGCGTGTATGTACACGACCTATTCATAGGTCAACTCGTGTATGTACACGATTGTTACCATTGTAACCTGCGTATGCTTCTGAAGATGAAAAACTTGAGCTTCCCTTAAGGCTGTCATTATGCTCTAGTTGTTAAGTCTTCTTTAACCACTTCTGAAGGTGTCCCTGCTTCTCAGAACTTGAGCTCTGAGCTTCCATATTTTCAAAAATATCTTCCTTCCTAACTGCATGCCTTCTTCTAGTTGTGCTATATGAAGTCCTCATCATGGACTTTCTTCTTGTGTTACAACAATCCTGGGATTTGTGACCAAATCCACTACAGCTATAGCATCTCATGACGTGACAATGAGCAGCAATGTGTCCTACTTGATTACATCTCCAACATCTTAAGGTGTTATGAAACCTTTCATTATCTCTCCTTGCATACAATCTCCATTCGAAAGCTTTGTGGCCATATTCATTACATGAGTAACAGTGACCATGAAAAACATTTTCATACCTTTGCTTCGGTGTCAATCTTGAAGGTGTCTCTCTTCTTTAAGGTGTAAACATGGCTTCTTAATGTATTCCTTGCTTTGTTCTTTTGAAACTTTCCTTGCCTTGTGTAGATGGTTGACTTGCAACATTATTTCCATCCTTTGAGAGTGAGGGACTTACCTCATGCTTCTTTGAGGTGCTTGCTTCAACATGTGTAGCTTCTTTGTTGTATCCAAGACCTGATTTATCATTTGGTGATCTTTCACTATCCAAGATCTCATTCAATATTGTTGAGTTATTCAAAAATTTGTTTGACTTCTCTACTTTCTTTCTAAGATCAACAACTTCAGCTTCCAACTTATGACATCACTCTTCCTTTTCATTTACTTGATTCTTTAGTAATTCCTCTACCCTTTTGGATTCTTCAATTTGGGTCTTGAGATGGACATTAACTTCAAGACTTTTGTTAATCTCATCATCTAGCTTCTTATTCTCTTCTATTTCATTCCTTAGTCTTTTGATCTCTTTTTCTTTTTCTTCTAATTGAATATTTTTACTTTCTTCTTATTTCTTGAGCATTTCCTTTAACTTCAAGATATGCCTTTGATTCTTTTTAAGAAAATTTTTAGTGTTATCAGAAAGATAGTTATATTATATATAACAATGGTCATAGTTGTATTCAAATAGACCGCATTCAAATTTCCTTTTAAGCTCTTATAGTTCTTCTTCTACTTCTTCCATGGGATAACTATCATTTAATTCTACACATACTATTTCTAGATTTTCTTCTTCACTTGTAGAGAAATATTCAACATCATCACTTTTTGAAATATTGGAATCGGGGGTTTTTGGAGATTCCTTACCTTCATTGATCTTGATGAAATTGTCTTCAAGGTCTTCCTTTTTGCCAACATCATCACATTTAGAATCATTGCAAATAGAGGATTTTGGAGATTCTTTACCTTCATTGTTCTTGATGGAGTTGTCTTTAAGGTCTTCATTTTTGCCAACATCATCACTTTTAGAATCATTGCAATTAGAGTATTTTGGAGATTCTTTACCTTCATTGTTCTTGATGGAGTTGTCTTTAGCGTCTTCCTTCTTACTTTGGTATATCTCCTCTAGCTTTAGCCATAGATCCTTGGCGGAAGTGCATTGTCCCATGCTCTCTTTGATAGAACTTGAGAGTCCACTAAGAATGGTTTTGAGAGCCAATGCATCATTCTTATTTTCTTCCCTTTGAGCTGCAAACTTTGACTTGTTCTTCAAAGGAACTGATCCACCAATAGTTTCTTTCCAAACACCCACTCCTATTTCCTTCAAATGMACTTTCATTTCTATTCTCCATGCAGAATAATTTTCCTCATCAAGGATTAGAACTYCATCATCCATTTGTGTGTCCATGGAYCWCCTCCAAGCTTGTTAAGGTTTATGGTGAAGGCCTTCTCTGATACCAATTGTTGGACACACCGACCACACTGARAGGGGGGTGAATCAGTGTAGGGCTCTTTTTAAAACTTTCCCTTCMCAAAACTCCKTAGTTAGCAATCAYCAATTACTCRTCACTTATTGTTGTCATTTATAACCAGTTAAATGTGAACATACATCAACAACATATACCRGGAACAAATATCATCAATAAGTCATCACCATAAGGAACACAAAGAAACCAAGATGTATGTACAATTTTCTTTTTATTACGRACTACAATCCTTGGGTTATCAACAACAACTGAATAGAGTTACAACTCCACAAGAGCACCATCTCTACAATGAAAGACTCRTCTTACACAACTGAGCACCTACTGAGAAGAGGAATCAATCCTCAAAAGATACCAATCTGTCAAYAGGTAYGCGACCTGTCAGTAGTGCAGCATGYGTATGTACGCACCCTACCAGTAGTACAACTCAYGTATGTACACGGCCARTTTGTACTACARCCTGTGTATGCCTTCTAAGTAATTAGGTTTTTCTCTCCATGAAAAATYCAGATCCTCTGCAACCTTYAGTCACATTCACTTTTGTCTATCACTATCCAATCTRTACCATAACCAATCTMAACACATCCATACTATCCAACAACATACTTATGCTCCTCAACCATACAATATGAATGCTACTCAAACATAAGTAACCAATATACTATGGCAAACATATCAGTACTGAACCATAAGAGTGTTGYTCACTCTATCAATCAACCAACATAACCATATCACAAYAGCCATACCAAGAATGCCTTAAGAATTCACCATACAATAAGCAAGAGTATCCATCAAGACAACTATGTAACCATRCCAGAGTTTCTATGGCAGATCTGAGCCCGTAGAATGCAGATCTGGAACTTCTTYAGACTTCAAGAACCCAACACYAGCTCACACTCAAGTATTCATGACTTCCACCTAYTGTACGTGCTTTGTCCTCCTTCAACCCGCGTGTGTACGTGCTCTGAATCACTGTAGCCCACGTATGTAYGCTCTYTGGCCCACTGTTGCTCGCGTACTCCTTCATAAACTAGGGTTTCTGAACTTCTGAAACTTTCATCGTCAAGATCTCARACTTACAAAAACTTKTATGYGTCTATGAGATCCTCYAGTCAATATCTCTCTYAGAATAGATCTTCAAGCTATGMTCAAGWGATATATTTCACAAGAGACCCTTGTCTCTTATTTATACTCTCCAAGTAGCTTCCTTAAAAGCATCTTCTAGGTCACTTTGTCCACATAGTCACCTATGTCCAACTTTGCCCAAYTTTCCACTTGTCCATGTATCCAATAGCCACTTGACCAYTTAACCCATTTTCCTCATTTTAGGGTTAACCTTCTTATAACCACTTTCCATAATTAGAAAGCTCTCCATTTACTTTATTATTTAAATAATCCTCCTTGACTTTGTCACTTCACTTTATTATTTAAATAATCCTCTTTGATTTTGTCACTTCACTTTATTATTTAAATAATCCTCTTTGACTTTGTCACTTCATTTTATTATTTAAATAATCMTATTTGCAAGCACTTTGACTTGTTTGACCTTTTGGGGTTTCAAGCCAATCATATGAGGGTCCTTCAACTTCGTAAGGCCATAACTCTCAAACCATGGGGAGTTATGTGACRTTCCACATACCACCGAAAATGGCTTRACAAGCATTATCCATCTAGGATAGTTTCACTGACAAATTCATTGATATTGATCTCATTATTCCACAATTAAGCATGGGTTCTCTAACCATACTACTAGGATAACTCAACTCCAAAGTGTCTTCCCGTGAGAGCTTTCACCATAAGGGAACCACTTTGGAGTTCACCTCAAAGCGTCTTCCCGTGAGGGATTTCACCATAATGGGACCACTTTGGAGTTCATCCATTTGTAAAACCATGACAAGACAATAATGAGTCATATTTTACATCAATCCAACTATGCATCAAATGACAACACATTGATCCATCTTCATCTATGCATCATATATCAATGAAACCATATCGATCCATCTTCATCTATGCATCTCATCATATGACTATGACTCCACTTGACATCAATCCATTTACATCAAGGACAATACATGATCCATTAATCACTACATCAATATACTATGACAAGACATTGTTCCTTTGACATCAATCCTTTGGCATCAATGACAACATTATCCAACAATATCTTGGTTCACAATATTTTGGTTCACAATATAAATCTTATATCTTGCAACAATATTATGGTTCAAAATTGTGTTCATTTTAATATTGTTGAGTCACTGTCATCACCTATCGACGTTCATTAGCCACAACATAAGTGGTTGGGCTAGTTATTTTTATTTTGGATGAGTTGTGGTGGAATAATTAGTTGATGGGAAAAAGAAAAAAAATTCAAGGAAAAAAACTAGTAATTTTATTACATATGTAGATGTCGAGAGGCATTCAAAAGGGTGATGGCCCATCAAAAAGATGCACATGGCATCAAAGAGAGTTCCATCTTGTTGTATACATGCTAGTATATTTCAACCCATATGGGTCAATTGTCTATAAGAGAGGATCCAAAAAATATAGTCTGAGAAGCTATTCAACAGTCATTTAAAGAGAAGAGCATATTTACAATCATTACAAAAAAAATAAAAATAGATAGAGTTTGAACAATGTTATTTTAATCAGATTTGGAGCCCAAGTTCGGGAAAATATTCTTGGATAAAGTTTGGGCTTTCTTCAAATATTTTCCAAGTTCCTCGAGCCATCTCCACTCCAACTTTTGAGAGTGGAGTCTGAATCTTGGTTATGTTGCCTGTATACATGAGAATAATCAATGTGAGAGAAGGATATCGAAAGACTCATAATTTCAATGTATAAAGGCTAAAGCGTGTAGTTGTGCAAAGTGTTTTTTTTCCGGTAATCCAATTTATAACAAGTTGTGAGTCCCCATATATATGCAAATGAGCAATGTTTTTTTTTCCTTTTCCAAAAGAAGTATAATTTTTAGGGCCATGAGTTCACTGTAATTGTTTTTAGTCGATCCCAACTCGGCGACAAAGGAGAAGGTGGAGGAATCATAAGTGGAAATGATGCCCCCATCTCCCCTGACTATGGGTCATCCCTAAGCAACACCGTCAAAAAAATCCTAAGGATGATCCTTTTGAATGGGTTTATCGAGGCGAGGAGTGTTCGTGGAGGGTGTAGGGGATTGGGGAAAGGAAGAAAGTATGACCAGGCCTTGGGCGACACAATGGGATCGAGAGGAGAGGCAATCATCAAACAGGGAATGGTTTTGGGCAAGCCATATAGTACCCCAAGTGGCTATGAGAGGGAGTGCTTTAAATTTGGTAACCGTTGGGGAGGACATTCAATTATTCAAGGCTTCTTCAATGGTATCCCATGTTAATGCGCATGTTTTTCCAAGAGAGTGTTTGAGTTCATTCCAAACCTCCTTCTAGAAGGGTCATTCCATAAAAAGGTGTTGGTTGGATTCATTCTCTTATTTACAAAGCCTCCAACGACCAGACTCAATAAAGTTCCTTCTTTGTAAGCAATCCCATGTGGGGGCTTTGTTGTGTAGGAGGAGCCACATGAAGAATTTTTCTTTTGTTGGAAATTTGAGTTTCCATAGGGGTTTACCCCATCAAGGGGGAGCCCTCTCTGTGGTCATGAGTCAGAGCCTTGTATCCCCATTTTGGGTTGTATACTCCAGCTAGATTTGGGGACCAAATCAATTGGTCATCTTGATTAGATAGATGGACGAAGGAACTTTGCAGAGTCTCAATGTATATTATCCATTGTTGTGCAAATTCACCTGCCAACCCCAAGTCTCTGTCATCCATCCATCTTTCGATCCAAGTTGTTGAGAATTTGTTACTATTAGTTTAGGTTTGATTCTTAGTGGATGGTTCTCCATCTTTCGATCCAAGTTGTTGGGAATTTGTTACTATTGGTTTAGGTTTGATTCTTAGTGGATGGTTCTTTGGCATCTTACTTCAAAATCTTTGGAGTAGTTTTAGTAATAATAATCCATGAACTAATTTCGAAATCCAATCCTCATAAATATGAATAGATTCTAGTAATAAATTAAGTTTAAGAAAGCAAGTTCCTCGAATCCCTTTATTTTTTGAGTAGGGGTAATTTTTTCAAGGCAAAGTTTTACCTTTTATATTCATTTTTCAAAAATTTCAAGATTTACATCGTTTTAAAATGGGCCAATATCCCGTTCAATGAAAAAAATTCCCAATAATAAAGGAACTTTAACTTCCAACAAAGTTCATACCAAATTTAAAAACAATTTTGACCAAATAAAAGAAAACTATAACTACCCCTTATGACACGCTAAAACTAAAAAATATTTTATATAAATTTTTAAAATAAAAATATAATATAATGACATTATTTAAGTGGCAAGTGTTAACATGTGTTGCGCCGATGGAGCGGTACCTTTCCTTTTATAAAAACCCTAATAGAAAATTAAGTTTCGCCGATGGAGCGGTACCTTTTATAAAAACCATAAAGGAAAATTAATTATTTGCGAAGAATAATTAATTTTGGCACGAGGGGATTTTTGCAGGTTTTGCAGAGTTAGTTGATGGAACAGAATCTCACGTCCCTGTCCCTCTCTCTCCTTCTATATTGTCCCCTCACGAATTTGGCATTCATGCTCGTCGAGTGACGGGCGTCACCTTCGTCAAGATCTATGCGTTGTCGTGTAGTGGAAATCATTGTATGAATGCATGAAGAACTGAAGTTGGTTTGGTAATGGTAACCTCCTCCCTGGGCAGGGCATAATCATTCACTCGTCACCTTTCCTTCTTCTCTATTTGCATGGTTTCGCTTTGATTCGTCGCTTTGATTCGATCGCTTCTTCTGTATTTGCATTCTTGGAATTTGATTCAATAGCTTGCTTTAATGGCCGACTCAGCCCCTTCTTCCCCGGCCCTCTCCAAGGAGCCCGCTGCTAAGCGAGGAAGAGCAGGCAAGAGAAAAAAGCAACTCGTCCTCAAAGAGGAAGTCAAGATCGAAGAGGGAATAGAAGTTGAAGAAGAAGAACAAGAAATTAAGGATACCATTGAAGCACCAGCAGTCCATATGGAGGAAGATGCCCTTCTGACCGACGAGGTGGCAGAAGCAGAAGCAGATGAAGCAGAAGAAGAAGGAGGTGGAAGTGGTGGTGAAGAAGAAGAGGAGGAAGGAGAAGGTGAAGAAGAAGAAGTGGAAGGAGAAGGAGAAGGTGAAGAAGAAGAAGAAGGGGGAGAAGAAGAAGAAAAGGAAGATATGGATGAAGAAGCTGGTGACGAAAATAAACCAAATGACGGAGAAACTGGTGGAGAGGATATACCGAATGATGGAGAAGAGCGTGTGATTGCCAATGATCAGAAGAAGAAAAAGAGGAAGGTCGATAAGAAAGAGCCGAAGGAGAAAAAAGATCCTAAAGAGCCCAAGGAGAGAAAAGAGCTAAAGGATCCCAAACCCCCGCTGGCCCATCCCAAATATGCAGAGGTTCGGTGACAAATTTTCTTTAATTTTGCATGCTTTTCTCTTTGCAATTTTGTGACAATCTTTTTAATGTCGGTTGTC
Organism: Picea engelmannii; assembly: GCA_009831015.1. NCBI lineage: Eukaryota > Viridiplantae > Streptophyta > Pinopsida > Pinales > Pinaceae > Picea > Picea engelmannii. Next base: position 178,302 of record ML810813.1, read on the forward strand.
TTAGTTTGCATGCTTCAGTATTAGTTATCTTTTCAATGCTGTATCGCCCTCTCTGTTCTGTATTTCCTTGCATTACTGGCTGTGATTTTAAATTTTCAATTAGCTCTCTTAAGAATTGATTCTCCATATGTATTTGTGGGGTTTGTGTTTGTTTTTCCCTTTTCTCTCTTTTATTAGAGATTTTATTTCATAAACTTTCTAGTCGCATACATCCATCTTGATCCTCTTGTATGTATTTTATAAACTTTCTAGTCGCATACATCCATCTTGATCTTGTATGTATTTGTGGGGTTTGTGTTTGTTTTTCCCTTTTCTCGCTCTTTTATTACAGATTTTATTTCATAAATTTTCTAGTCGGATACATCCATCTTAATCTTGTATCTATTGTGTCTGTTAAGCCGTGGTACAAATTTCTTTTTTTTAACCCCTCTCTTGCATAAGATATCCATCCAAGTTTAAGTTTGGGTTGGGGGTGATTCACTAACATAGATCCAACTTAAATCTTGTATCTATTAAGCCAGATACAGAAATCTCCCTGTTTTTAATCTCTCCCTTATTTAAGATCTCCAAGTTTTGGGGTGGGGTGATCCAGTAGCATAGATCTATTGTATCTATTAAACCCTGAGTGCAAAACTCAATGTTTTTTTCCCTACCATCTATGCTAGTTTGTTTATTGTTGGTTAAATATGCAGAGGATTATCTCATGAACAATTGGTAAAGTACATAAATCTCTCAGGTCCTCTTCGTAAAGTCTTTCCCATGCTAGTATAGAACTTAAAGTTTGAGG
>ML810813.1:193678-219621 GCA_009831015.1 Picea engelmannii
TTTCTGTGGAGGATCCTCTACAAATCCCTCCAAAGGACTTGTGTTATTGTACTTCCCCAAAAGGACTTGTGTTATTTCACTTACAAACCAAAATAGAGGGACATTAAAATACAAATCTCCCAAAAAAGACTTGTGTTATTGCACTTACAAAAAGGACTTGTGTTATTGCACTTACAAACCGAAATAGAAGGACATTAAAATACAAATCCCCCAAAAAGGACTTGTGTTATTGCACTTACAAACCAAAATAGAGGGACATTTAATTGTCTCCTATCCTTTACAAATTCCAAAAAAACATTTTATTGCCTCTTATCTTTTACAAATCTCCAAAATAATCTTCATTTTTCTGGGGGACACGTAATTGCTTCCTATCCTCTACAAATCCTAAAAAAAAATTCCTTTTTCTGGAGGGACATTTAATTGTCCCTTATTTTCTATAAATCCAGAAATCTTCTATTTCTACAAGTAAATTTATAAAATCTATCCAAAAAACTCCATTTCAACTGAAACTTCATTTAGTGCATTATCTTCCTTTTTCTGGAGAGACATTTAATTGTCTCCTATTCTCTATAAATCCAAAAATCTTTTATTTCTACAAATAAATTTATAAAATCTATCCAAAAAAAACTCCATTTAAATTGAAATTTCATTTACTCCATTATCTGCCTATTATCTTCCTTTTATCTGGAGGGACATTTAATTATATGCTATTCTCTATAAATCCAAAAATCTTCTATTTCTACATGTAAACTTACAAAATCTGTCCAAAAAAACTCCATTTCAACTGAAAAGCAGTATCTATATCATTTATTCATACTAATTTAAAAACATACAAATATATCATTTACTCATACTAATTTAAAAGCATACAAATACAAGATTTTGCTTCTATTCCATTCCTTGAACATGTGTCAAGGAAATTGATTCAAAGTTATTTGCTATGGACTTTATCAGATTGTATAGAGTTTTCAAATGGATGCTTAAGAGTTGACATGAAACATTCATCCACTTAATAACTAAATTGTAGTTTTCATAAACTTATAGATTTCTTACATTTTTCTCCATGGCACATTTTAATAATAGTCTCAATGCCATTAATCTCAATCCCAAACCCCTGTTCATTTCAATCGCAAACCCGCATTCATCTTGATTGAACAAACCTTTAGAGAGAAATAAAATACATCTTGCAATGTTTATGTTTTGAGGGGCTTGACTTGATCCATCAAAAAAAACACCAGGCCTTCTCTTTGTTGATAACTGTCCCTGACCACTGCCTTTCTGTTTTTCTATGTAATGTGCAAGTTATAGCCAAGGCTATAATTTATTATGAAACTTGGAAGGAGAGATATCTTTTTTGTCCAAACTCAAAAGGGGCATAGTTCATGAGTTTTTTGCTAACCAAACTCAAAAGGGGCATAGTTCATTATTCCTTAAAATCCTTATCTAACCATATTCTCAAACATTCTTTAACAGTGCCACCCACCCAATCATCCTTCACCCTTGTTAATTGATCAACCTCTAAACATATTTGTTTAAAATGTGTACTTTCAATTGTTGCTTCTTTTCTATGTAAAATACAAATTAGCTTAGCTCTTCTTTACATAATATCCCAAATTAGATCCTTGTTCATTATAGTTAGAGCTTTTGCTTTCCATAAAAAAATTTCACTACCAGCTATATTTTCTACCTTTAAGAGAAATTGACTTTATCCCAATTTTTATATTTTTAGATTAAACAATTGAGTCTTCCTCCTCACGGATTCTAACATAGCTTATGTGCAAATTTTCTACATACCATAATGCTACAACTTCACCTTTTATCCCTACCCTATGTGCCTTCATCCAGCCTATTGCCATATATCTAAATTACCAAGTCTTGTCCATCTATATTATAACCTATGTTCTCCTTGCAACGAACCCAAGGATCAACACCAACCCTCACTTTGAAGCCTATTGCCATATATCTAAATTGCCAAGTCCTATCAATCTATATTATAACTTATGTTCCCCTTGCAGTGAACCCAAGGATAAACACCAACCCTCACTTTCTTTTCAATGCCTACCTTCCATGTCAACCTCTTTCCTATAAAAGAAAAACACTAGACTAATGCCTTCCAATGTGTGGACACATATTTTATGGACTTTATTTGACTTCTAATTTAGTTTATTATTGATTTTGGATTTATGTACTTTTGAACTATAATATCTTTCCATAAGATTTTCTTAGAAATGACTCTACATAAGCTTTTCGTTGCGAAAGACATTCCAAAGTAATGGATGTGCTTCAAACTCCAATCTTCATCTTTTGGCTTGGCTATTGCCTTCCACTTGACTAATGGAATCCACTCTTTGGTTTTTTCTAGTGCATATAAATTTGAAAACCTTCCTCATTCTCTCTAGAATCCTTTTTGGTATGTAATATAAAGTGTGCTAAAACATTGGAACTGCCTCTTAACACTGACTTGACCAATGTCAACCTACCTCTTATCAATAACTTTCTATAGTACCACTTGTTTATTCAAGCCTTAATCTTTTCAATGAACCATTCCTAGTCCTTATTCATGATAGGCATTAGACTTAAGTGGGAGCCCTAGGTATTTAAAACCTTCATTGAAGTTATGTATTTAAATGCAAAGATTTGAAGGACTTGTGTCTCTAGCTTTGCATTCAGAGTGGTGAAGGAAATTGAATACTTTATGACATTTACTTCCATGCTTGTCATTTTGTTATAAATATCCATTATTTATCTTAACTTTCTTGATTCTCTTAGAGAACCTTTAATTAATAGCAAAACATTATCCAAAAATAACAAATTAGAAAAAGTTAAGTCTCTCCCCATCTTGACTCATGAAATTGTCCCTAGTCTCTTGGCTTCCATGGTCGCTATGCTTAATACTTCATAACAATGGTGAAAGTGGGTTTCCTTGTCTCAAAACCCTTGATGCAAGCCCATTTATTAACACAACAAAGGATATTAATGTCAACCATCCCATTATCCATTTCACCATAGGGAAATATAAATCCACATGTAAATGTAACACTCTAATATATAGCCAACAAGACCTATAATAAGCTTTGGACAAGTCTAACTCCATAAAAATAGTTGGAGGACTTTTTAGTGTTAGGAATAGGATCGCAGAGCAATAAAAAAAATGAACAGAAATAAAACACGGAAGAACACAATACAAGAGAAACACCAATCTATGTGGTTCACCTGATATGGGATACATCCACAAAGAAACAACTAGTCCTTTATTTAGTCCAGTGAAATGAAGGAATAAGACCTACAACACATATGTTGCAACCTCCTCTTCACTCTCTCACAATTTCCTCTCTCGGACACAATGTTCTCTCTTACCATACACAAGTGCAATATAATGCCCTCTTAAAAAGAGGGTTTCCTTTTAGGGAAAAAAACACCAACATAACTTATGTCGTCAGTTTTGTGACCTAATAACGAATGGTCTAGATTGACTATGAAATATAATATTTTACAAGGCATATTTTCAAAAAAAATATCTTAAAGGGAACTTCCCCCAAACCCCTGTTAGGGGGGGCTCCAAAGAATTGTTGCACCGCCCCCCTGGAAACATGAGTGGAGGGGCAAGCACTCCCCCCCCTCCCCAACCCCATGTCGGGAACTAGGATCCAAACGTGGCTGAAACAATGCCTCTGAATCAGGGAAATAAGTAGGCTCCACAACCAACATTTAGTTCCATGGTATGCATATCTTTTTTTGGCTACACCTATTGTATCATGGATTTGTCTACTTGCAAGGAAACCAAATTGTTCCTATGATATTCCCTCTAAAAAAATCCTTTAAAATTTGATAGTGAATATTTTGGCCAAGCTTTTATAAACACAATTGCATAATGAAATAACTCTGAACTTTTTAAAACTTTTAGGGTTATCCTTTTTGGTGATTAATATAAAAAGGCGACATTGAATGCTCCAAGAACACTCCTTTAGCTTCTAACCTCATCAATGTTCCAAGAACGCTCTTTTAGCTTCTAACCTCCTCAACTATCCTTAACGGATCCTCTCCAAATATATCATAGAATACTAAATAGAGTATTATTGTCCAACCATTCAACCCACATCTTTTATCTCTTTTGATGAAAAGGATGATACCGTCCACTGAGACCAACTTTGGTCTATCAAACATATAAGAAACATTGATAAGGAATTAATTGATTTGCTTTAACATTTTGTTTCTATGATTGAAGAGATTAGAGAGAAGCTTACCTAAATCTCCTCAGTTTTGATGAGTTAACAGTTTATGAAGATCATTAGGGTTATAAATATTTTGAAATTGAGATTGAAATCTAATGTGGGTATATTTAGGGCATTCTAATATAAAGTGTTTTTCATCCTCCACCTTCTTAGTATCACAAAGAAGACAAATTATTTCATCCCGTGGTGTTTTAGGATTGGTCCAACACCCAGTTTCACTATGGAGCTCATGGGAGTTCATTCTTATTTTAGCAATGTTGATTTTCCTTTTTAACCTAACTATGATAAAAAGATATTTTTGATCTTCTAGATTGGGGTTAATGACTTCTTTATAGCACTTTGATTTTCTCTTGTCCTCTATTTCTTCATTACACCAAAATTTCTCCTTAAATTTATATGTTATAGTATTTTTAATGTTATCAATATTCTCTAGAGTGAACTCTTCTATTCTCCAATGGTGTAGCCAAGAATTAACATCTGTATGTCATTCCCTATTAACTGGTTGGTGACTTTGACTTGATTTTGAAGCAATCCTAGGAATTTTTGTGTCATTCATGTTAGTTATCTTGTGCATCTTGTGCTTGTACATTAGGTACTTAGTCATAGCCATACTCTCAATGGGAAAAAGACAAAATTCTAAGAGAAGGATTGGATATGATGTATTTCCCTTAATTTTAAGATTATAAACTATAAAATGTTTTTGAATTTGTTCAATTTTCCTCTGAGATTCTTTGGAGACACTAGAACCCCAAACTTCACACCCATATGAGATAATAAGGGTAATGAGAGTCTCAAAGAGGAATTTATTTTTTACCCAGAATAAAAAATATGTTGTTTTACAATTGTTCTAAAAACCAAATAGGCTTTTCATCTTCCATTAATTCGTTTCTCATTGGTATAGTTCCAATTGAGCATGTGGTCAAGGTCCACTCCAAGATATTTATGAGCTAACTTCCTCTAAATTTCTACTATCACACAAAATTACTCTTTGTGATCTTTTTGGATTTGATTATCATAACCTTTTCCTTATTGGTGCTTTCTAACATATTGATGTTAGAACAAAAATATTTGAGGATTCCTAGTTACTTATCAAGATCATAGGGACATGTTTCCAAAAGAATAATTTCATCCATGTAAAAAAGAAGGATGATGACTATTACAACTAAAGTAGTGTCGACACAACTTGCTTCTTCCAAACAAGCCTCTAGCTTGTCAATGTAAATGCCGAAAAGGGTAGGGGACAAGGGGAAACCTTGTTAACCCCTTTATTACATTTAATTTCTTCCAACCAATTCTCATTGTTCATAAACTCAACAATAAATTTCTCATATAACCTTATCGTATCAACTCTAACTCAAAAAGAACTTTAACTCTTTAATTGATTTCAAAGGTTATTTCTAAGCATTGTATCAAAAGCTTTCCTAAAGTCAACGAAGCAATATAGGAGATTGAATTTATTATCTTGGCATTCCTGTACAATATTCATGAGAGTAACTAAGTGGCCCATGGTTGAAATATTTCTAAAACCAACTTGGCCTTTAGTCCTTTTTCTCTCACTATCTAACCATATGCTAATCTTTTTCCAAAATAATTCCATATAACTTGGCTGAAAGAGGGGCTAGGGCTAATCATAATGATCCTATAATTTGAAGGGTTATTTTTGTCCCAACACTTAAAGACATGATCAATTAGGCTTTGAGTCCAAGGTTTAATAAAAAGATGCTTCACTACCATATTGAAGAGCTTATGAATGTAATGGATAAAAATAAAGTCTCCAATCTTTAGTATTTCCACTTGATAGCCTTTAATGTCTTTAGCTTTTCCTTTTTCTAATCGTTTAATCCCAAACTCAATGTACTCCAATGTAAAAAACCCTTTCTCTAATAACAGTTTGAATTTTATTTGCAACATTAGGGGATTCACACAACATGTTAAGGTACAAATTCCAATCCCTCCAGACAATTGTATTATTATCTTTTCTTTCGAGTTAGAATTTGTCTCCAAAACTTTTGAGAGTCAAATTTAAAAAAGGCAAAGAAGCTTCTCTTTCTTTTTGTTTAAAGAAGATCTTTTTTTTCTTTTAATCGATGCTTTGTAGATAGTTATCTTGTCAACTTTTAAGGACTCGTCCAAGGCTTCTCTAATGGATTTTCTAACAATTTTATAATATTTATCATACAAAGGGTTAGCTATGTGATTTTCCCATTTACATGAAGTTTCAATAGAGTAATCATTCATACAATTTGAAATCAAGTTGTAAAGCTATGATAGAGGTCTTCAATATTGTTGATTATTAGGAAATTTAAATCATTTATAAAAAGGTCGGCTTTATTTTTGTTGAAGATAAAGTTCTTTTCATGATTAGAAGTTTCTTCTATGGTATTTTTATGCATGACAAAGTTTAGAGTTAATATTAAGGGTCTATGATCTAAGTCAGGCTCATGGTCATCTAAGATGTCAAAGTTAACAATTTGGTTATATGCAAGGATATTAAATATAACATAATCTACCACACCACTCCCAAACCCATGAATGCAATCCATTTGGTTGGAATTTGGCCATCTCATTAAATGATTGTAAATTATTAGGTCTTCACAACTCCAATGCTTGATCAACTCACTACTCGACAAATTTTCACATGAATCTTCAAAGATTCTTTTGTATTTGCAAGTTAATTCTAGGTCCTCACCTAACCATAGACGTTGGAGACGTTAGGGTTGTAGAGTTTGCTTAGGATATAATTTGATTACTTGTTCTAGCATCAAAGTCCCATAGCAAGATCATATTACCTTCATTTCTTAGATTTGAAATATCATGTTCTAAGTTGTTGTATGGGAAATATCATGTTCTAAGTTGTCTAAATTGTTTTTCTTATAAAAGGTAGAATTTATAAGTGAAAAATAGCAAATTGATAAATAGAATTTTTTAGTATTAATGTATGAAATATCCATCCATGTGTACTAGTTGAAAGGGTTTTTTTGTGAAGATTAATATAAGGAAAAAGGTTATTCCTTATGTAGCAAGCTATGCCTCCAATGCCTTTTTATGAGGATCCCTTGTTCCATATTGACCACTAAACAGTTCCATCTATGTTAGGGACCCTAGATTCTTCATGTTCCCAACTTCCAATCAATATAATAATATCAACTTCAATAGGAATCCAATCTAACTTGTACCTTTACTCCATGGAAAGCCACGAGAAGAGATGAACCCAATATTGCCAAATTCCTACTTATTATTATTTTTTTGTCTTTATCTCTAATAATTGTTTTTTTGTTTCTAATAATTGCTCATTCTCCTTCCTTCCTAGCTTCTTTAACATTTTGAACTTCTTTCTTTCACGTGGCTTTAATCCATTGGAATGGGATTCTCATTTATAAATATTCGTGGCCCTTTTAGACTTGAATTTTTACTAAGTATGCCATATTTATGACTAGTAGAGCTTACTTTAACTCATATCAACTTGTCTTTATGTCTGATTATATTTCCCAACCTCTTTTCTTCTTTGAGACAATATTTAAATTGTAACTTGTTTTTCATCTCTTCACTGCCTAATTCTAAAGTGTCATCGGGCCTTCTTACACTTTAAAGCAAAAATTATGATATTTAAGGCTCGTTTTGTTGTGCTTATGGTCTAATTCTATTAACTTATTCATTTCCTCTTTGATGGGTTTGATATCCCATTTACCTTCTAGAGTGTTTAGGGCCAAATTATTATTTATCTTTCCTTCTAGCTCTTTAATCCTATCGTTCATTCTAAGATTTTATAAATTATCAACAACCCCTTTCTTAGTTAGTTGTTTCGTTCCGTAATATTGTTTTTCCATTTCTTGTAGTTTAGTCTCTGTTGTCCACATCTTGTTGTCTAATGTTATTATTTTATTGTCTAATTGTTTTCAATCTTATCCTCAAAGGATGTGAATTTATCCTCGAGCATAACCTTAAAATATATTTGAATTTTATTTTCTCTTTCTTCTTTGTCTTTTTCTAATGATTCTATATATCAGCAAAGTGTGTCTAAGGTCTTTTTGGAAGGTCTACCTAGTTTTTTTTCAATCTCGAGAGCCTTTGGATTATTTGGTGTATTGCTCATAATGAAATAAATAAATAAAAGGGAAATGAAAGATAAGGAACTTTTTCACGTAATCACACTCTAGTGGGCCTCCTTGAAATACTAGAGAGAACGACTCTACTTTAAATTGTGAGATTTAGTTTTTAAATCAAGATCTATATCTTTGTTATGGAGCTACCCAAGATGCAGAGTCTGAAGAGAAGAATTGAAGATCGAGAAGGGAAAAATGTAGATCTATATAAGGTATTGCCAATGCTCATTAATCAATTGATCCAACCAAAGAATGAAGGTCAAAGAAATACAAATACAATGTCTACTAGGAAAATATTCAAGAAAGAAGGTCATGCAATGGCATGCCATGAATCTTGCATCAAACAAAGGAAAATGCAAATGACCAAGTGAATTTAATTGCAACATGTACATTAAAATGCTAAAGTTGCACCAAAGTAAACTAAATCAAACAATTATCTAGACAATAATAACAAGTGTAATGTATGCTAGCAAGATGCATCCACTACGATCACTACAAAAATGGGTCCTAACAAATGTGTAGCCATATTAGGTACCCATGTACAACAGAATCCCCACAAACATGAGGAAAGGGAAAACCCATTAGGAAAAAACCCTCCAAGAAGATAGAAGAAAGAAGGATACATAACCTTCTTAGGAGAAGAATCCTCCCAGACACACCCAGCAGAGCTTGTAAATGGATGAACTGTTGGCATGTTTACAAGCAGAGTGTGCTTGTTATTGATGGCAAGATCAGAGTGTGCATCGATGGAAAAACAGGAACAACGTAAGCTCAGGTGAAGAAGAAAATAGTATGCAGAGATCAAAGCTCAAGAGAGATAGCGTTCTGAGATGCACAGACGAGATCACATACATCAAGGCTCGTGGAAGGATCAAAGGTCATGGCTCGCAGAAGGAATAGAGGTAAGCTTAGGTGAAAAAGCATCATCAATCCCGAATACCTGATGACCGTTAGATCAGCGTCCAATGACCAAAGGGAGCGCAAAGGAGACATACATATATGATATGTTGGATCTGAGCGTCGAGGATCAACCGTCGTTGGATCCAGAAATAAATGCAAGAAGGTTAAGCCTTTGATGAGTGTAGGAGAGTGGACTTGTCAAAGTTCCGAATTCCTGAAGTAAACAAGGACCGTCCATCATCAAGACTGAAAGGTGGCACACAATCCTCAACTCCGGAGTAAATCACTTCGAGGAATTTTCAGTTTGAGACTTGAAAAACCCGAAGTCCGGAGAGTCGAAGTAAACGACAACCATCAGATCAGTTTGAAGTGGAAGGACAAGATAAGCTAGTAAAGCCGCATAACAAAAGATTGATTTGTCGATCTTAGTTCATGATCGAATGAACAACGGTCACTTCGGATATAAAGATGCGAGGAAGTTACACTCCTGAAATTGAGATTTGAAATCCCCGGAATGCGAAGTTTTGTCAGCCGACGGATCAATTTCGAGTGGAAGGACAGGATAAGCTAGCAAAGTTGCATCGCAGAAAGATCGAGTCGTCGACCCAAGATCCTGATCAAACGAACAACATTCACTAGATATAGAGATGCGAGGGGTTTACACTCAGGAAAGTTTGATATTTTAAATCCCCGGAATGCGAAGTTTCATCAACCGTCAGATCTGGAGATCAGACAATGACCGTTAGATCAAGGAAATCTATGTCATCAGATTACATCAGCAAATCGCATCCTCAAGGACATGTAGAAAACCACGTCAGCAAGGACAGGTGGCAGACTACATCAGCAAGGACATGGGGCAGCTACTCGGCTCGTGACATGTCATCGAGTGACGCAAGAGTTATGTCACTCCAGGAGTTTTACCATCAGTACTTGACCAAAGACCAGAAGTCCTGAATGTCAAAGACCCGACGTGGATACGAGTCGTGCGATCTGAATATCACTTCGGGTGTAGTCTCGATCATTGATCGTGTAGAAGCATACGTGTCAACGGATCGTGAACTCTGGGCGAAAATTCTCCAGGAAAATGCAAAGGAGAAAGGTTTGAGATTGCTGAATTCTTGAATTCCTGAAGTGAATGAGGACCGTTGATTCGAGGAGGACACATGGCAGGAATCTGTGGACTCCAGCTAAAAGTGTTTTGAGCAAGCAGAGGTTGAGAATTGGAATCTCTGAAGTCTGGAGACCTGAAAGAGATCTCGACCGTTGATCCAAGGGGGACGTGTGTCGTTGGATCGTGCACTCCAGGTGAAATGCTCTGGGAGAAAGCAGAGTTTGAGAATCGTAACTCCCGAAGCCCGAAAGGCGAAATCGATCTTGTCTGTTGGTTTGGAGGGACACGTGTCATCTGATCATTGAGACTAAGGATAGCACGTGGATAAAGGAAAGAAGGAATAATTGTCGATTGAAGAGGATAGATGTCAGCAGATCTTCCATTCCAAAAGATATCCAGTCAGCATCAACAGGGTTTAAGAGTTGAAACTCCCGGAACCCGGATCACGAAGGAAATATCAGCCATTGATGGAGGAAGGAGAGATTTGGTTCGTGGACTCGAGAGGATAGATATGAACCGTCCGTTCAAGAGCACCATCAAGATCGTGAGATCGACGGTCGTGCTCCATTGTGGGGCCAGAACATGCCTGGGCCTTAATTTTTTGTAAGCGGGCCGCAATCGAAACCATGATTTTGGATAAAGGGTGCGTCGAGGCTCGTGGTGAATTGCAAAGCAAAAAGCAGTTTGGTCTAAACCACCTTTGGACACGCCCGCAACCACTTGGTCACATGAATTTCATATCCCAAGGTCATATCATGAAATGGAGCCAACACTCACTAGACAGAAATCGGGAAGCGCCTTTTGAATAAGCAATCATATCAAGAAGAAGAGGTTTTTCCCTTTATGGGTTTCCTCAGGACATATCTGTCTCTGTATATTTCATGTGTGTGATTGATGTTTAATATTCTATTTCTTACTTCCCTGGATCATTGTGATCGTCATTAAGTGTTTTGTAAAGAGTTTAAAATGGGCATAATTGTTTAAGCACAGTAACAATTGATTCACCCCCCCCCTCTCATTTGTCCAACAATTGGTATCAAAGCAGGTTCCTTTTATTTAGAGGTAGTTCAGTAAGCTTAAACATGTCAAGCCATGAAGGAAATTCAACCAATAAGGCCCCTTTTTTCATTGGAACAAACTTTGCCTTCTGGAAATTTAGGATGAGAACCTACATAGTGGCTTTAGGTGCAGATGTCTGGGATGTGGTAGAGACTGGTTATGTAAATCCAGTTGTACTAGCTAATAAGGATGACAAGCTAGAATTCAGCTTCAACGCTAAGGCTATGAATGTTATTCTGAGTGGGCTGGCAGAAGCAGAATTTGTAAAAGTTATGCACTTAGAAACTGCCAAAGAAATGTGGGACAAACTCATTAGCAGTTATGAAGGTAATGAGAAGGTAAAGGATGCCAAGATTCAAACCTACATATTACAGTTTGAACAGCTAAATATGAAAGAGGATGAAATTGTTGGGAAGTACTTTCTGAGAGTTGAAGAACTAGTGAATGCCATTAAGAGTCTTGGTGAGAAGTTTGAAGACGTAGTTTTAGTCCAAAAGATTTTAAGATCTTTGCCAGATAGGTTCAACCCAAAGGTCTCTGTTATAGAAGAACTTAATGATCTAAAACTCTGGCTTTTGATCAACTTCTAGGAACATTGACTGCATATGAAATGAGGATAGGTAAAGATAAATCCACTTTTAGAGAAGCATCGTTTAAAGCTGATAAGAATGAGGATTCTGAGCTTGATGAAATTGAAGCAAAATTTGTGAGAAGACTAAAGAAAGGATCAGGAAAGTACCAAGGAAAATTTCCCTTCAAATGTTTTGACTATGAAAATATAGGTCACTTTTCATCTAAGTGTCCACACAAGAAGCGAGATCAAAATTATGAAGGAGAAAAGAATTTCAAACCCAAGAGATTTGGTAAAAAGAAAATTTTGTGTGTAAACAATGATGACTCTTCAGAAGACACGGATAGTGACCCCTCGTGTGAAGATAAGGTCAATGACTTTATGCTTATGTCCCAAGAGGATTATGATAATAAAAGCACAGGAACTAATGTTGACGATGAAGAAATTGTGGTTGACTTAGAAGGAGAACTGGTCAGTTCTCTAGAAGAAATTGTTGGACTCAGATCTAAGAAGAAAAAGAAAAAACAATTGCTGATACAGTTTGAGAAAGACAATAAAGAACCTAATGAATACTTTTCCCTACTCAAAGTGGAATTAGAAGAGGCAAAGAAAATAGAGGACATTCTGAAACAACAATTATCAAAAAAGAAGGCAAGATGTGAAGCCTTAGAAGAAGAGGTAGTAAAAACCCGAAAAGAGATGCAGAGGTTTAAAACATTGTATCTTCAAAACCTTCCAAGCATTAAAGCCACAACAGAACTAAATGACATTCTGAGAAAACATAGATCTTCGTTGTTGAAGAATGGTTTAGGTTATGTAAATGGTTCAAGCAGCAAACAGCCAGAAAACAAACAACCAGTAAAGATGATCAAGTTCCAAGTCAGCAGACAATCAGACCATGAGAGTACTCTATCACCTAAAGCTAATAAAGACAGGATAATCCTTGATAAAAAAAAAAAAAGATAAGAAGATGGAACAACAAATGCCAAGAATAAGGCCATCCTTCAGGTACCAAAATTTATTTCATGGCTATTGTTTTAACTGTTCTAATTTTGGTCATAAGATTGTAAACTATCAAATTAAGTTTAGAGACATGCAACTGAGGAGGTCAAGAAATAGACAATCTTTATAACATAGAACTAAGAAGCCAATGAATAGACAGCGTAGCACCAATCACTTTTACCTACTGAACAATGAGCTCGAATGTTATCACTGTCATAACTTCGGCCACAAGCTGCAAACTTCCATTTGAAGAAGTACAAGGCAGATCCAAGGATAAATCCTTTAGCTAGAAATCCCAGCACATGGAAAAAGAAAGACAGTGAAAAATGTAGTCTAGTACTTTCAGCTCAAAAACAAAAAGACCCCTGGTATATAGACAGTGGATGTTCCAAGCACAGGACTGGATACAAGGATAAGTTTATGTCTATAAGTAAAAGCAAAACAAGAAATGTAACCTTTGGAAATGATGAACCAGGTAAAATCCATGGTAAAGGGATGGCGAGTTTGAGTAATGGTAAAGGAAAATCCCAGGATGTTCTACTTGTAGATGCGCTGAAACATAATTTTCTCAGTGTAAGTAAAATGTGTGACAGAGGATGTGAAGTGGTGTTCACTTCCAAGGATTGTAAGATAAAGTTTGTAAACTCGGGACAAGTGGTGGCTAAAGGCATAAGGACACAAAATAATGTATATGTGCTGAAAGAAGATAAAGAAGAGTGGCATATAAGCAAAAATGATGAAAGTTGGTTATGGCATAGGAGACTTGGACATATAAACTTTGACCACTTAATCAAGCTCAAAAATCTTGAGGCAGTAAAAGATCTTCCAAGAATATCAAAGCCACAAGACTCTGTGTGTAAACCCTACCAAGTAGGAAATCTAACCAGGACACAGTTTAAATACAAGAGCTCTACTTCAACAAAGAAACCACTCCAATTAGTTCATATGGATTTATGTGGACCATCAAGACAAGAAGGAACAGGGAAGGAAAACTACTTTATGTTGATCATTGATGATTACTCCATACTTACTTGGGTTTCTTTTCTCAAAGAAAAAGCTAAAGCATTTGAGAAATTTAAAATATTTAAGGCTCTAACTGAGAATCAAACAGGCAAGAGGTTAAATATAGTAAGATCAGACAGAGGAGGACAATTCATGTCAAGTGAGTTCAATGAATTATGTGATAAACATGGGATCAACAGAGAAAACACAATCCCAGGAACTCCACAACAAAATGGAGTAGTTGAGAGGAAAAACAGAGTAGTTCAACAAATGGCCAGGTCAATGATGAATGAGAAGAACATTGGTCAAACTTACTCGGTAGAAGCAATACACACAACAATCCATATTCTTAACAAGGCCCACCTCAGACCACATAGTGACAAGACACCTTATCAACTATGGTATGGAAGACCTACTTCAATCAAACACTTCAAGTTCTTTGGGAGTAAGTGCTACATAAAAAATAATAATGAAAACCTTGGCAAGTATGATGACAAGGTTGATGAAGGCATCTTCTTAGGATATGCTACCAATAGTAAAGGGTATAGATGCTTTAATAAAATATTGCATAAATTAGTTGATTGCATTGATTTAAAGGTTGATGAAGGAGTCCCATAAAGAGATATGAGAAATATTGAGCCTACTACAAAGGACATAGCTGAAACGAAAGATGAATAGGCCCAAGAATCAGATGGAGAAGAGACACCCAGACAAGAAGAGTCAGGACAACAATCAACATCAAATCCTTCCTCCAGAATTACTCAAAAGAATCATCCTGGAAGTCAGATAATCGGTGAGAAAGACAAAAGTGTACAAACCAGGAGAAGGATAATCAAAGACACCGAGCAATCACATATGGCCTTCATATCCATGGTGGAACCTAAGAACTTCAATGAAGCCAGTGAAGATGTAAATTGGTTAAAATCAATGAATGAGGAACTGGACCAGATTGAAAAGAATGACACTTGGGAACTCATTCCTAGGCCAAAAAATAAAAATGTAATAGGATCCAAATGGGTCTACAAAAAGAAGATGAATGAGCAAGGAAATATTGTAAGAAATAAGGCTAGATTGGTATGCAAAAGATATGCTCAAATATAAGGATTGGACTTTGATGAAATATTTGTGTCTGTAGCAAGATTAGAAGCTATTAGAATGTTTCTTGCCTATGCTTGTCATAAACAGTTTAAATTCTACCAAATGGATGTCAAGTCATCTTTTATAAATGGAGATCTAAAAGAAGAAGTCTATATGGAACAGCCAGAGGGTTTCCAACTGTCAGATAACCCTGACTTTGTCTACAAGCTGAAGAAAGCCTTATATGGGCTTAAACAAGCTCCTCATGCCTGGTATCACAGACTGGATACGTATCTATAAAACAAAGGGTTCAAGAGAGGAACAGTTGACATCAATCTATATATCAAAATAGAGGGTAATGATCTGCTCATTGTGTTGGTCTATGTAGATGACATCATCTTCGGTAGTAATAATGCTTCATTGGTAAAATGGTTTGCTTCTGCCATGCATTCTGAATTTGAAATGTCTATGATAGGGGAATTGCCATTTTTTCTTGGCCTACAAATTACTCTGAGATCTGAAGGAATATTTCTTTATCAAGAAAAATATCGATTAGAAATGTTGAAAAGGTTTTCAATGGAATATTCTAAACCTATGAGCACACCTATGGTCATTGGATGTAAGTTAAGCAAGGATGATAATTCACCTGATGTTGATCAGAGTTCATATAGGTCTATGATAGGCATCCTATTGCACATCACAACATCTCGTTCAGACATAATGCATGTTGTTGGCATGGTAGGAAGGTATCAGGTTGCACCTAAACAGAGTCATTTGCACCTAAACAGAGTCATTTGTCAAAAGAATATTCAAATATTTGAAAGGAACAATGGACTATGGCCTATGGTATCCTAGAAATCAGAATTTTCAACTATCAGTCTATTCAGATGTTGATTGGGCTAACTGCGTGGATGAAAGGAAAAGCACGAGTGGAGGTGCAATCTTTTTAGGAGATTCCCTTGTATCATGGTTGAGCAAGAAACAAGGTTCCATTTCCTTATCAACTACAGAAGTTGAATAAATTGCAGCTGCCACATGTTGTACCCAAGTATTGTGGCTGATTCAGACACTTGCAGACTTGGAGGTAAAATATACTGCACTGATCCCAATTCATTGTGATAATACTAGTGCAATCAGTCTGTCAAAGAACCTTGTATTTCACTCCAAGACAAAGAATATACCCATCAAGTATCACTTCTTGAGGGAACAAGGGACAAACATTGTTGTTGTTTTGCATTATATTCCATCCAAAGATCATATTGTTGATATCTTCACTAAACCGCTTGCAAAAGCTCAGTTTGAGTATCTACGCCAGAAGTTGGGCGTGACCCCATTATCAACCTAAGAGGGTCCATTCTGTCAGGGGGAGTATGTATTGGTTGAATATCTGATACCTCTGCCAAGTACTGTAACAGCTTAGGGGGAGCATGTTTTCTTTGACATTGATGTCAAAGGGGGAGAAAAGGTGTGGTCTGGATGTTATAGTTGGAGAATAGCACAACCTTCACAACCTTTTAGGGTTGCCATCAATGCCAAAGGGGGAGATTGTTGGCATGTTTACAGGCAGAGTGTGTTTTTCATTGATGGCAATATCAAAGTGTGCATCGATGGAAAAACAGGAATAGCATAAGCTCAAGTGAAGAAGCAAACAATATGCATAGATCAAAGCTCAGGAGAGATAGCGTTCTGAGATGCGCAAACGAGATCCCATACATCAAGGCTCGTAGAAGGATCAAAGGTCGTGGCTCGCAGAAGGATCAAAGGTAAGCTTAGGTGAAGAAGTATCACCAATCCCAAATACCCAATGACCGTTAGATCAGCATCCAATTACCAGAGGGAGCGTAAAGGAGACGTACGAATCTGATTAGTTGGATCTGAGCGTCGAGGATCAACAGTCGTTGGATCCAAAAATAAATTCAAGAAGGTTAAGCCTTTGATGGGCGTAGGAGAGTGGACTTGTCAAAGTCCCGAAGTCCCAAAGTAAACATGGACCATCCATCGTCAATACTGACAGGTGGCACACGATCCTCAACTCCATAGCAAATAACTTCAAGGATTTTTCAGTTTGAGAATTGAAAAACCCGAAGTCCGGAGAGCCGGAGTAAACGACAGTCGTCAGATCAGTTTGAAGTGGAAGGACAGGATAAGTTAGCAAAGTTGCATCACAGAAATATCGAGCCGTCGATATTAGTTCATGATCGAATGAACAATAGTCACTTCGGATATAAATATGTGAGGAAGTAACACTCTAGAAAGTTTGAGATTTGAAATCCCTGAAATGTGAAGTTTCGTCAGTTGTCAGATCAATTTTGAGTGGAAGGATAGGATAAGATAGAAAAGTTGCATCACAGAAATATCAAGACATCGATCCAAGATCCTGATCAAATGAACAACATTCACTTCGGATATAGAGATGTGAGGGGTTTACACTCAGGAAACTTTGAGATTTGAAATCCCCAGAATGCGAAGTTTTGCAACCGTCGAATCTGGAGATCAGACAATGACTGTTAGATCAGGGAAATCTACATCATCAGATTACGTCAACAAATATCGTCCTCAAGGACATGTGGCATACCACGTCAACAAGGACAGGTGGCAGACTACATCAGCAAGGACACGTGGCATGTGCTTGGCTCGTGACACGTCATCAAGTGACGCAAGAGTTACGTCACTACGGGAGTTTTGCTTTGGTATTTTTACCACCAGTACTCAATCAAAGACTCGAAGTCCCAAATGTCGAAGACCTGAAGTGGATACGAGTCGTGCGATATGAAGATCACTTTGGGTGTATTCTCGATCGTTGATCGTGTAGCAGGATACCTGTCAACAGATCGTGAACTATGGGAGAAACTTCTTTGGGAAAATAGGAAGGAGAAAGGTTTGAGATTTCCAAAGTGTTGAAGTCCTGAAGTGGACGAGGACCGTTGATTCGAGGAGGACACATGGAAGGAATCTGTGGAATCCGGTTAAAATCGTTCTGAGCAAGTGGAGGTTGAGAATTGAAATCTCTGAAGTCTAGAGACCCGAAGGATATCTCAATCATTGATCTGAGGGGGACGCGCATCGTTGGATCGTGGACTCCGAGTGAAATTCTCCTGAAGCAAGTGGAGTTTGAGAATCGAAACTCCCAAAGCCCGAAAGGAGAAATTGATCTCGTCCGTTGGTTTGGAGGGACACATGTCATCTGATCATTGAGACTAAGGATTGCATGTAGATAAAGGAAAGAAATCAGAACTTTCAATTGCAGATGACAGATGTCAGCAGATCTTCCATTCTGGATGATATCCAGTCAGCAGCAACAGGGTTTGAGAGTTGAAACTCTCGGAGCCCGGATCACAAAGGAAACCTCAGACGTTGATGGAGGAAGGAGATATATGGTTTGTGGACTCGAGAGGACAGATCTGAACTGTCCGTTCAAGAGCACCATCAAGATCGTGAGATCGACGGTCGTGCTCCATTGCGGGGCCAGAACATGCTTGGGCCTTAATTTTCGTAAGTTGGCCGCAATCGAAACCACAGTTTTGGATAAAGGACGCGTGGAGGCTCGTGGTGAATTGTGGGGAAAAAAACAGTTTGGTCTAAGCCACCATTGGATGCACTCGCAATTGCTTGGTCACATGAATCTCAGAGCCTAAGGTCATATCGTGAAATTGAGCCAGCGCTCACTAGACAGAAATCAGGAAGCGCCTTTTGAATAAGCGCTTGGTCACCGCCAATGGTCACGCAAAGGAAGGGGCTAGAAGCCAAAGAATCCATAGTTGACTGGTTGTAACTGACAGAGAAGATGAAGAGTCTCGACTTCCAGAGAAGCTAAGGAATCTCAGCATAACGACCATTGATGACGAACTCACAGGGAACAAAACCACCAAAGAAGATGAAGAGTTGCCATGATGATCAGGAGATGAATCGATATGATAAAAACATGCAGAACAGAGAAGTGAAGTTATTCATGTTGTCGAGCTATGCAAGCATGAGGAGGAGCTGCAGTGAACAACCTGTAGGGAAGAAAAATGACGCAGTGAAGGGCATCCAGAGGTATTGCGCATGAAGGATGCAGAAGGTGCACAGAGAGTATAAAAATGTAGAATAGAGAATATATGGGTGCTACTATTGAGTGTGATTCATGTGGGGAGAAGCATGAGATGTGCAGGAGCTGAAGTGCAGAAGAAGCAAGGAACATAAATGCATATGTGAGAGAAGAACAGAAAGCGCAACAGACGCGAGGAGAGAGATATTGATGCAGGGAGAGCAGAGCAGTGTAGCAGAACAGTGGTGAGACTGATAAGCCATAGATAAATGTTGTATCACTTGTGATAAAGTTGTAAAAACAAAGATTTATATTTCAGGGTGGTAGGGAGGTTCTTGGGAGGATTGGTTTCCTCAAATTTTCAAGTGGGTGCTTGAACACAGGGAGTTGTAGCTTCTATTTGGTTGCAGCCAGAAAATCCAGGGTGGCAGGGTGGTGCAAGGGAGAACTATTGTTCTCTGTTATACAGGTTGGTGCCTGTGTGACTGGAAGTTGGTGCTTTTATCCAGTTGGTGCTGGAACACTCAGGGAGTTGGTGCTTTCTTCTAGTGGGTGCTAGAGAAACCAGAGATTTGGTGCTCTCAACAAGTTGTTGCTTGTAAAACAAAGGTTGTAGCCTCAATAGGAGTTGGAGCTCATAAGAATGATAATGTAAAGAAAATAAATATTACTTATCATATCAAGAAGAAGAGGTTTATCCCTTTATGGGTTTCCTCAATATATATATATATATATATATATATATATGTCTCTGTATATTTCATGTGTGTGATTGATGTTTAATATTCTATTTCTTACTTCCCTACATCATTGTGATCATCATTAAGTGTTCTGTAAAGAGTTTAAAATGAGCATAATTTTTTAAGCACANCCCTCTTAGTTGTCCAAACATTGGTATCAGAGCAAGTTCCTTTTATTTAAAGGTAGAACAGTAAGCTTAAACATGTCAATCCATGAAGGAACTTCAACCAATAAGACCCTTATGTTCAATGGAACAAACTTTGTCTTCTGGAAAGTTAGGATGAGAACCTACATAATGGCTTTAGGTGCAGATGTATGGGATGTGGTAGAGACTGGTTATGTAAAGCCAGTTATACTAGCTAATAAGGATGACAAGCTAAAATTCATCTTCAATGCTAAGGCTATGAATGTTATTCTGAGTGGGCTGGCAGAAGCTGAATTTGTAAAAGATATGCACTTAGAAACTTCCAAAGAAATGTGGGACAAACTCATTAGCAGTTATGAAGGTAATCAGAAGGTAAAGTATGTCAAGCTTCAAACCTACAGATTACAGTTTTAACAGCTAAAGATGAAAGAGGATGAAACTGTTGGGAAGTAGTTTTTGAGAGTTGAATAACTAGTGAATGCCATGAAGATTCTTGGTGAGAAGTTTGAAGACGTAGTTTTAGTCCAAAAGATTTTAAGATCTTTGCCAGATAGGTTCAACCCAAAGATCTCTTCTATAGAAGAAGTTAATGATCTAAAAACTCTGGATTTTGATCAACTTCTAGGAACGTTGACTGCATATGAAATGATGATAGGTAAAGATAAATCCACTTTTAGAGAAGCATCATTTAAAGCTGATAAGAATGAGGATTATGAGCCTGATGAAATTGACAAAAAAATTGTGAGGAGACTGAAGAAAGGATCAGGCAAGTACTAAGCCAAATTTCCCTTCAAATGTTTTAACAGTGGAAAGATAGGTCACTTTGCATCTAAGTGTCCACACAAGAAGCATGATCATAATTTTGAAGGAGAAAATAAGTTCAAACCCAATAGATTTGGTAAAAAGAAAAGTTTATGTGTAAACAATGATGACTTCAAAAGACACAGATAGTGACTCCTCATGTGAAGATAAGGTTAATGACTTTATTCTTATGGCCCAAGAGGATTATGATAATAAAATCACATGAACTAATGTTGATGATGAAGAAGTTGTGGTTGACTTGGAAGGAGAACTGATCAGTGCACTAGAAGAAATTGCTAGACTCGGATCTAAGAAGAAAAAGAAAAAACAATTGTTGATACAGTTTGAGAAAGAAATAAAGAACCTAATGAAGACTTTGCCCTACTAAAAGTGGAATTAGAAGAGGCAAAGAAAATAGAGGACATTCTGAAACAACAATTATCAGAAAAGAAGGCAAGATGTGAAGCCTTGGAAGAAGAGGTAGTAAAAACCATAAAAGAGATGGAGAGGTTTAAAACATTGTATCTTCAAAACCTTCCAAGCATTAAAGCCACAACATAACTAAATGACATTCTGAGCAAATAGAGATCTCCATTGTTGAAGACTGGCTTAGGTTATGTAAATGGTTCAACATCAACAAGGACACGTGGAAGTTGCTCATCTCGTGACATGTCATCAAGTGACGCAAGAGTTACGTCACTCCGGGAGTTTTTCTTTGGGAGTTTTACCACTAGTACTCGACCAAAGACACGAAGTCTCGAATGTTGAAGACCCGAAGTGGATACGATTCGTGCGATCTTAAGATCACTTCAGGTGTATTCTCGATCATTGATCATGTAGCAGGATATGTGTCAATGAATCGTGAACTCCAGGTGAAAATTCTACGCTAAAACGGGAAGGAGAAAGGTTTGAGATTTTCGAAGTGCTAAAGTCCCGAAGTGAATGAGGACTGTTGATTCGAGGAGGACACATGGCAGGAATTTGTGGACTCTGGCTAAAAGCATTCTGAGCAAGTGGAGGTTGAGAATTGAAATCTCCAAAGTCCGGAGACCCGAAGGAGATCTCAACCATTGATCTGAGGGGGACGTGCATCATTGGATCATGGAATCTGGGTGAAATGCTCTGGGAGAAAGCATAGTTTGAGAATCGAAACTCTCGAAGCCCAAAAGGTGAAATCGATCTTGTCTGTTGGTTTGGAGGGACACGTATCATCTGATAGTTGAGACTAAGGATCACATGTGGATAAAGGAAAAAAGGTATAGCCATCGATTGAAGAGGACAGATGGCAGCATATATTTCATTCCGGAAGATATTCAGTCAGCAACAACAGTGTTTGAGAATTGAAACTCCCAGATCCCAGATCACGAGGGAAACCTCATTCGTTGATGGAGGAAGGAGATATATGGTCTGTGGACTCGAGAGGACAAATCTGAACCATACGTTCAAGAGCACCTTCAATATTGTGAGATTAACGGTCGTGCTCCATTGCGGGGCCAGAACATGCTTAGGCCTTAGTTTTTTGTAAGCGGGCCGCAATCGAAACCACGATTTTGGATAAAGGACGCATGGAGGCTCATGGTGAATTGTGGAGAGAAAATAAGTTTGGTCTAAACCACCTTTGGACGCACCCGCAACCGCTTGGTCACATGAAGCTCATAGCCCATGTTCATATCATGAAATGGAGCCAGTGCTCACTAGACAAAAATCGGGAAGCGCCTTTTGAATAAGCGCTTGGTCACCGTCGGTGGTCACGCGAAGGAAGGGGATAGAATCCAAAGAAGCCATAGTTGATCGGTTGTAACTGACAGATAATATGAAGAGTCTCGATTGCTATAGAAGCTAAGGAATATCAGCATAACGACCACTGATGATGAACTCGCAGGGAACAAAACCACTAGAGAAGATGAAGAGTTTCCATGATGATCAGGAGATGACTCGACATGAGAAAAGCATGCAGAACAGAGAAGTGAAGTTATTTCTGTTGTCGAGATATGCAGGCGTGAGCAAGAGCCGCAATGAACAACCTGTAGGGAAGAACAATGATGTAGTGAAGGGCATGTAGAGGTATTGCGCATGAAGGATGCAGAAGGTGCACATAGAGTATAAAAATGCAGAATAGAGAATAGATGGGTGATGTTGTTGAGTGTGATTCATGCGAGGAGAAGCATGCGGTATGCAGGGTATGAAGAGCAGAAGAAGCAAGGAACATAAACACATAGCTGAGAGAAGAAAAGAAAGTGTAGCAGATGTGATGAGAGAGACATTGATGCAGGCAGATCAGAGCAGTGTAGCAGAACATTGATGAGACTGGTAAGCCATAGATAAATGTTGTATTACTGTGATAAAGTTGTAAAAAGAAAATATTTATATTTCAGGGTGGTAGGGAGGTGCTTGGGAGGATTGGTGTCCTCAAAGTTTCAAGTGGGTGCTTGAACACAGGGAGTTGTAGCTTCCATTTGGTTGCAACCAGAAAATCTAGGGTGGCAGGGTGGTGCAAGGGAGAACTATTGTTCTCTGTTATACAGGTTGGTGCCCGTGTGACTGGAATTTGGTGCTTCTATCTAGTTGGTTCTAGAACACTCAAGGATTTGGTGCTTCCTTCTAGTGGGTGATAGATAAAACAGAGAGTTGGTGCTCTCAGCAAGTTGTTGCTTGTAAAATAGAGGTTGTAGACTCAAGAGGAGTTGGAGCTCATAAGAATGATAATGTAAAGAAAATAAAGATTACTTATCATATCAAGAAGAAGAGGTTTTTCCCTTTATGGTTTTCCTCAGGAAATATGTGTCTCTGTATATTTCATGTGTGTGATTTATGTTTAATATTCTATTGCTTACTTCCCTGCATCATTGTGATCATCATTAAGCATTATGTAAAGAGTTTAAAATGGGAATAATGCACAGTAACAATTGATTCACCCCCCCCCGCTTAGTTGTCCAACATGAACTTTCCCTCTGTAAAAGGTTTGGTGAAAATATAGAAATATTCTCTCTATTTGGATAGTATTTGAGATCAATGGCCTACCCATGAATCATCTCTCGAATTAAGTGGATATGAATCTCAATGTGAATTGTTCATTGCCGATGAATTGGATTTCGTGAGATATGAATGGTACTTTGATTGTCACAAAAGATGATAGATGGTCGATAGTATTGAATACCACACTAAGTGAGAATGTGTTGCAACCAAATAGCCTCAGTCATTGCATTTGCAACTAATTGATACTTTGCCTTTATGGTTGATAGAGTAATGACATATTACTTCTTTATCAACCATCAAATAGGACTAGAAGCAAGAGAGAAGAGGGTGACTGGAAGTGGACTTGAAATATTTATCATCACCCACCCAATCAAAATCGGTGTACCCCATTAAATTAAGATCAAATCCGACTACATATTGTATCCCAAATCTATGTGTGCCCTTAATATAGTGAAGAATCCTCTTTGTTGCCTTCTAGTATAGTTCATGGGGTTCCTGCATAAATATGGACATAATGCCCATAGCATAAGGAGTGACGGTCCTAGTGTGAGTGAGATGTATCACATTCCCAACAATTTGTTTGTATCAATTGTTGTCAACCAAAGGTGAAGAGAAAGAAACCCTAAGTTTGACACCAGAGAGGAAGGGAGACTGTACATGCTCACAATAAGCCATTTGAAAATGTGATAGTGAGAGAATATCTTGACACTACTGCATTTGGGGTCAAAACTCAACGCTCATTCTATGTTTGTAATGTCGATTAAAATTCAAATATGAATTTTCCTCTCACGAATAAACGTAAGGTACATGGTATCGAAATAACATACTTTATTAAACAAGACATCACTTTTGTGATGTTACATCATCCTTCGATCGAAGTGTACTCAACCTCTTCAAACCCAGGCTACAAAACAATATAAAAAATAAATAAATGGTTGTCACTTAAGTGACATGAAACTGTTGTGTTAGATATAGTAGCGACATCTGGTTGACATCTTAGATTTCGCTTAATAGACGTCAAGTTGACACTATATTTTTTGCATGTCTCATGTTCGACATTGACGATGTCGCTTAAGAAAAATAATGTTTAGAAAAAAACTATATTGATGTGGTAGCCTCAGTGAATGCCATGTGGAGACATGATGAATCTTATGAGGTAATCTAAAGAGCCATTTTATGATTTTGGAATTTTTATATGTGTTTTGGAAAGGAAATAATACTCACTAGTTAATTTCAATAAAAATGTTGCTAGTACAATATCTGTGTCCCATCTTTCTCTCTATTCCTAAATTATTGTTATAAAGAAGAAATTAGGCCTACAACTATTGCAACTACAATTAAAATTAAATGAACAAAATAAATAATAACACATGAGAAATAGGGGTGGCTTATCTCGTGTCACAATCAAGGCCCTTACAATCCTTCTAATGCATTAAATTTCCAAGATAAGATCCATGTACAAGAGAGAATATAAGTTTGACAAAAGCTCAATTACATTATTTCCCACTTCTTCCTTCATGCTTGGTGAAGGTGAATGTGGCATGGAGACAAAGATAGAGTTCCACTTTGAAATCACATGAAGGTGAATACTTACACATATCAAATATCACCTAAAATGTAATAAATGATCAACCAAATATATTGATGTTGTCCAAAGTGTGTCAATGCTCAAAATCCTTCGTTCATACCTAAAATTGGTCTTCAAAATCACATAAAGGTGTATTAGCACAATTTTGTAAGTGTTGCAAGATGGGGGAATATAGGATCTCATCAATTAGGCTCTCACTTCTCTTTTGATGGACATGTTGTATTTTATTTTTGTACAATAAGTATTCTAACTTGATGGCGTTTTCATGTCTCGAGAAAGTCCTTTTATTTTGCAATTAAATTTATATCTTCTTATCTTTATCCATCTCAACTACGCATGTCCTTTGTCTCCACAAAAAAAAAGTGTACGTACTTCCCTTATTCTCTCTCCCCAAATCAATATACCTCAATTCTACATCTTCTTTGAATGCTTCACTAGCTTTTACAACACTTTTAGAAATAATATTTAAAGTTAAATACTAGGAGTAGTATTTGGGGAGGAAAAAAATGCCATGTTTGGGCATTCATGTCCAATGAATGTCATGTGGAGACATGATGAATCTTATGATGTAATCCAAAGAGACATTTTCGTTGAAAAATTACCTAGTT
>ML810813.1:234806-246366 GCA_009831015.1 Picea engelmannii
TGCATATGAAATGAGGATAGGTAAAGATAAATCCACTTTTAGAGAAGCATCGTTTAAAGCTGATAAGAATGAGGATTCTGAGCTTGATGAAATTGAAGCAAAATTTGTGAGAAGACTAAAGAAAGGATCAGGAAAGTACCAAGGAAAATTTCCCTTCAAATGTTTTGACTATGAAAATATAGGTCACTTTTCATCTAAGTGTCCACACAAGAAGCGAGATCAAAATTATGAAGGAGAAAAGAATTTCAAACCCAAGAGATTTGGTAAAAAGAAAATTTTGTGTGTAAACAATGATGACTCTTCAGAAGACACGGATAGTGACCCCTCGTGTGAAGATAAGGTCAATGACTTTATGCTTATGTCCCAAGAGGATTATGATAATAAAAGCACAGGAACTAATGTTGACGATGAAGAAATTGTGGTTGACTTAGAAGGAGAACTGGTCAGTTCTCTAGAAGAAATTGTTGGACTCAGATCTAAGAAGAAAAAGAAAAAACAATTGCTGATACAGTTTGAGAAAGACAATAAAGAACCTAATGAATACTTTTCCCTACTCAAAGTGGAATTAGAAGAGGCAAAGAAAATAGAGGACATTCTGAAACAACAATTATCAAAAAAGAAGGCAAGATGTGAAGCCTTAGAAGAAGAGGTAGTAAAAACCCGAAAAGAGATGCAGAGGTTTAAAACATTGTATCTTCAAAACCTTCCAAGCATTAAAGCCACAACAGAACTAAATGACATTCTGAGAAAACATAGATCTTCGTTGTTGAAGAATGGTTTAGGTTATGTAAATGGTTCAAGCAGCAAACAGCCAGAAAACAAACAACCAGTAAAGATGATCAAGTTCCAAGTCAGCAGACAATCAGACCATGAGAGTACTCTATCACCTAAAGCTAATAAAGACAGGATAATCCTTGATAAAAAAAAAAAAAGATAAGAAGATGGAACAACAAATGCCAAGAATAAGGCCATCCTTCAGGTACCAAAATTTATTTCATGGCTATTGTTTTAACTGTTCTAATTTTGGTCATAAGATTGTAAACTATCAAATTAAGTTTAGAGACATGCAACTGAGGAGGTCAAGAAATAGACAATCTTTATAACATAGAACTAAGAAGCCAATGAATAGACAGCGTAGCACCAATCACTTTTACCTACTGAACAATGAGCTCGAATGTTATCACTGTCATAACTTCGGCCACAAGCTGCAAACTTCCATTTGAAGAAGTACAAGGCAGATCCAAGGATAAATCCTTTAGCTAGAAATCCCAGCACATGGAAAAAGAAAGACAGTGAAAAATGTAGTCTAGTACTTTCAGCTCAAAAACAAAAAGACCCCTGGTATATAGACAGTGGATGTTCCAAGCACAGGACTGGATACAAGGATAAGTTTATGTCTATAAGTAAAAGCAAAACAAGAAATGTAACCTTTGGAAATGATGAACCAGGTAAAATCCATGGTAAAGGGATGGCGAGTTTGAGTAATGGTAAAGGAAAATCCCAGGATGTTCTACTTGTAGATGCGCTGAAACATAATTTTCTCAGTGTAAGTAAAATGTGTGACAGAGGATGTGAAGTGGTGTTCACTTCCAAGGATTGTAAGATAAAGTTTGTAAACTCGGGACAAGTGGTGGCTAAAGGCATAAGGACACAAAATAATGTATATGTGCTGAAAGAAGATAAAGAAGAGTGGCATATAAGCAAAAATGATGAAAGTTGGTTATGGCATAGGAGACTTGGACATATAAACTTTGACCACTTAATCAAGCTCAAAAATCTTGAGGCAGTAAAAGATCTTCCAAGAATATCAAAGCCACAAGACTCTGTGTGTAAACCCTACCAAGTAGGAAATCTAACCAGGACACAGTTTAAATACAAGAGCTCTACTTCAACAAAGAAACCACTCCAATTAGTTCATATGGATTTATGTGGACCATCAAGACAAGAAGGAACAGGGAAGGAAAACTACTTTATGTTGATCATTGATGATTACTCCATACTTACTTGGGTTTCTTTTCTCAAAGAAAAAGCTAAAGCATTTGAGAAATTTAAAATATTTAAGGCTCTAACTGAGAATCAAACAGGCAAGAGGTTAAATATAGTAAGATCAGACAGAGGAGGACAATTCATGTCAAGTGAGTTCAATGAATTATGTGATAAACATGGGATCAACAGAGAAAACACAATCCCAGGAACTCCACAACAAAATGGAGTAGTTGAGAGGAAAAACAGAGTAGTTCAACAAATGGCCAGGTCAATGATGAATGAGAAGAACATTGGTCAAACTTACTCGGTAGAAGCAATACACACAACAATCCATATTCTTAACAAGGCCCACCTCAGACCACATAGTGACAAGACACCTTATCAACTATGGTATGGAAGACCTACTTCAATCAAACACTTCAAGTTCTTTGGGAGTAAGTGCTACATAAAAAATAATAATGAAAACCTTGGCAAGTATGATGACAAGGTTGATGAAGGCATCTTCTTAGGATATGCTACCAATAGTAAAGGGTATAGATGCTTTAATAAAATATTGCATAAATTAGTTGATTGCATTGATTTAAAGGTTGATGAAGGAGTCCCATAAAGAGATATGAGAAATATTGAGCCTACTACAAAGGACATAGCTGAAACGAAAGATGAATAGGCCCAAGAATCAGATGGAGAAGAGACACCCAGACAAGAAGAGTCAGGACAACAATCAACATCAAATCCTTCCTCCAGAATTACTCAAAAGAATCATCCTGGAAGTCAGATAATCGGTGAGAAAGACAAAAGTGTACAAACCAGGAGAAGGATAATCAAAGACACCGAGCAATCACATATGGCCTTCATATCCATGGTGGAACCTAAGAACTTCAATGAAGCCAGTGAAGATGTAAATTGGTTAAAATCAATGAATGAGGAACTGGACCAGATTGAAAAGAATGACACTTGGGAACTCATTCCTAGGCCAAAAAATAAAAATGTAATAGGATCCAAATGGGTCTACAAAAAGAAGATGAATGAGCAAGGAAATATTGTAAGAAATAAGGCTAGATTGGTATGCAAAAGATATGCTCAAATATAAGGATTGGACTTTGATGAAATATTTGTGTCTGTAGCAAGATTAGAAGCTATTAGAATGTTTCTTGCCTATGCTTGTCATAAACAGTTTAAATTCTACCAAATGGATGTCAAGTCATCTTTTATAAATGGAGATCTAAAAGAAGAAGTCTATATGGAACAGCCAGAGGGTTTCCAACTGTCAGATAACCCTGACTTTGTCTACAAGCTGAAGAAAGCCTTATATGGGCTTAAACAAGCTCCTCATGCCTGGTATCACAGACTGGATACGTATCTATAAAACAAAGGGTTCAAGAGAGGAACAGTTGACATCAATCTATATATCAAAATAGAGGGTAATGATCTGCTCATTGTGTTGGTCTATGTAGATGACATCATCTTCGGTAGTAATAATGCTTCATTGGTAAAATGGTTTGCTTCTGCCATGCATTCTGAATTTGAAATGTCTATGATAGGGGAATTGCCATTTTTTCTTGGCCTACAAATTACTCTGAGATCTGAAGGAATATTTCTTTATCAAGAAAAATATCGATTAGAAATGTTGAAAAGGTTTTCAATGGAATATTCTAAACCTATGAGCACACCTATGGTCATTGGATGTAAGTTAAGCAAGGATGATAATTCACCTGATGTTGATCAGAGTTCATATAGGTCTATGATAGGCATCCTATTGCACATCACAACATCTCGTTCAGACATAATGCATGTTGTTGGCATGGTAGGAAGGTATCAGGTTGCACCTAAACAGAGTCATTTGCACCTAAACAGAGTCATTTGTCAAAAGAATATTCAAATATTTGAAAGGAACAATGGACTATGGCCTATGGTATCCTAGAAATCAGAATTTTCAACTATCAGTCTATTCAGATGTTGATTGGGCTAACTGCGTGGATGAAAGGAAAAGCACGAGTGGAGGTGCAATCTTTTTAGGAGATTCCCTTGTATCATGGTTGAGCAAGAAACAAGGTTCCATTTCCTTATCAACTACAGAAGTTGAATAAATTGCAGCTGCCACATGTTGTACCCAAGTATTGTGGCTGATTCAGACACTTGCAGACTTGGAGGTAAAATATACTGCACTGATCCCAATTCATTGTGATAATACTAGTGCAATCAGTCTGTCAAAGAACCTTGTATTTCACTCCAAGACAAAGAATATACCCATCAAGTATCACTTCTTGAGGGAACAAGGGACAAACATTGTTGTTGTTTTGCATTATATTCCATCCAAAGATCAGATTGTTGATATCTTCACTAAACCGCTTGCAAAAGATCAGTTTGAGTATCTACGCCAGAAGTTGGGCGTGACCCCATTATCAACCTAAGAGGGTCCATTCTGTCAGGGGGGAGTATGTATTGGTTGAATATCTGATACCTCTGCCAAGTACTATAACAGCTTAGGGGGAGCATGTTTTCTTTGACATTGATGTCAAAGGGGGAGAAAAGGTGTGGTCTGGATGTTATAGTTGGAGAATAGCGCAACCTTCACAACCTTTTAGGGTTGCCATCAATGCCAAAGGGGGAGATTGTTGGCATGTTTACAGGCAAAGTGTGTTTTTCATTGATGGCAATATCAAAGTGTGCATCGATGGAAAAACAGGAATATCATAAGCTCAAGTGAAGAAGCAAACAGTATGCATAGATCAAAGCTCAGGAGAGATAGCATTCTGAGATGCGCAGACGAGATCCCATACATCAAGGCTCGCAGAAGGATCAAAGGTTGTGGCTCGTAGAAGGATCAAAGGTAAGCTTAGGTGAAGAAGCATCACCAATCCCAAATACCCGATGACCGTTAGATCAACATCCAATGACCAGAGGGAGCGTAAAGGAGGCGTACGAATCTGATTAGTTGGATCTGAGCGTCGAGGATCAACAGTCGTTGGATCCAAAAATAAATGCAAGAAGGTTAAGCCTTTGATGAGCGTAGGAGAGTGGATTTGTCAAAGTCCCAGAGTCCCAAAGTAAACAGGGACCATCCATCGTCAAGACTAACAGGTGGCACACGATCCTCAACTCCATAGAAAATAACTTCAAGGATTTTTCAGTTTGAGAATTGAAAAACCCGAAGTCCGGAGAGCCGGAGTAAACGACAGTCGTCAGATCAGTTTGAAGTGGAAGGACAGGATAAGCCATCAAAGCTGCATCACAGAAATATCGAGCCGTCGATATTAGTTCATGATCGAACGAACAATAGTCACTTCGGATATAAATATGTGAGGAAGTAACACTCTAGAAAGTTTGAGATTTGAAATCCCCGGAATGTGAAGTTTCGTCAGTCGTCGGATCAATTTTGAGTGGAAGGATAGGATAAGATAGAAAAGTTGCATCACAGAAATATCAAGACATCGATCCAAGATCCTGATCAAATGAACAACATTCACTTCGGATATAGAGATGTGAGGGGTTTACACTCAGGAAAGTTTGAGATTTGAAATCCCCGGAATGCAAAGTTTTGCAACCGTCGAATCTAGAGATCAGACAACGACTGTTAGATCAGGGAAATCTACATCATCAGATTATGTCAACAAATCTCATCCTCAAGGACATGTGGCATACCATGTCAACAAGGACAGGTGGCAGACTACATCAGCAAGGACACATGGCATGTTCTTGGCTCGTGACACGTCATCAAGTGACGCAAGAGTTACGTCACTACGAGAGTTTTGCTTTGGTATTTTTACCACCAGTACTCAATCAAAGACTCGAAGTCCCGAATGTCGAAGACCTGAAGTGGATACGAGTCGTGCGATCTGAAGATCACTTCGGGTGTATTCTCGATTGTTGATCGTGTAGCAGGATACCTGTCAACAGATCGTGAACTATGGGAGAAACTTCTTTGGGAAAACAGGAAGGAGAAAGGTTTGATATTTCCGAAGTGTTGAAGTCCTGAAGTGGACGAGGACCGTTGATTCAAGGAGGACACATGGCAGGAATCTGTGGACTCCGGTTAAAATCGTTCTGAGCAAGTGGAGGTTGAGAATTGAAATCTCCGGAGTCTGGAGACCCGAAGGAGATCTCGACCGTTGATCCGAGGGGGAAGTGCATCGTTGGATCATGGACTCCGAGTGAAATTCTCCGGAAGCAAGTGGAGTTTGAGAATCGAAACTCCCAAAGCCCCGAAAGGAGAAATCGATCTCGTCCGTTGGTTTGGAGGGACACATGTCATCTGATCATTGAGACTAAGGATTGCACGTAGATAAAGGAAAGAAATTAGAACTTTCGATTGCAGATGATAGATGTCAGCAGATCTTCCATTCTGGATGATATCCAGTCAGCAGCAACAGGGTTTGAGAGTTGAAACTCTCGGAGCCCGGATCACAAAGGAAACCTCAGACATTGATGGAGGAAGGAGATATATGGTTTGTGGAATCGAGAGGACAGATCTGAACCATCCATTCAAGAGCACCATCAAGATCGTGAGATCGACGGTCGTGCTCCATTGCGGGGCCAGAACATGCTTGGGCCTTAATTTTCGTAAGTTGGCCGCAATCGAAACCACAGTTTGGGATAAAGGACGCGTGGAGGCTCGTGGTGAATTGTGGGGAAAAAAACAGTTTGGTCTAAACCACCTTTGGATGCACTCGGAATTTCTTGGTCACATGAAGCTCATAGCCCAAGGTCATATCGTGAAATTGAGCCAGCGCTCACTAGACAGAAATCGGGAAGCGCATTTTGAATAAGCACTTGGTCACCGCCAATGGTCACGCGAAGGAAGGGGATAGAAGCCAAAGAAGCCATAGTTGACTGGTTGTAACTGACAGAGAAGATGAAGAGTCTCGACTTCCAGAGAAGCTAAGGAATCTCAGCATAACGACCACTGATGACGAACTCACAGGGAACAAAGCCACCAAAGAAGATGAAGAGTTGTCATGATTATGGAGATGACTCGATATGAGAAAAACATGCAGAACAGAGAAGTGAAGTTATTCATGTTGTTGAGCTATGCAGGCATGAGGAGGAGTTTCAATGAACAACCTGTAGGGAAGAACAGTGACGCAGCGAAGGGCATCCAGAGGTATTGCGCATGAAGGATGCAGAAGGTGCACAGAGAGTATAAAAACACAGAATAGAGAATATGTGGGTGCTACTATTGAGTGTGATTCATGTGGGGAGAAGCATGAGATGTGCAGGAGCTGAAGCGCAGAAGAAGCAAGGAACATAAACGCATATCTGAGAGAAGAACAAAAAGTGCAGCAGGCGCGAGGAGAGAGATATTGATGCAGGCAGAGCAGAGCAGTGTAGCAGAATAGTGGTGAGACTGGTAAGCCATAGATAAATGTTGTATCACTTGTGATAAAGTTGTAAAAACAAAGATTTATATTTCAGGGTGGTAGGGAGGTGCTTGGGAGGATTGGTTTCCTCAAATTTTCAAGTGGGTTCTTGAACACAGGGAGTTGTAGCTTCTATTTGGTTGCAGCCAGAAAATCCAGGGTGGCAAGGTGGTGCAAGGGAGAACTATTGTTCTCTGTTATACAGGTTGGTGCTTGTGTGACTAGAAGTTGGTGCTTCTATCCAGTTGGTGCTGGAACACTCAGGGAGTTGGTGCTTTCTTCTAGTGGGTGCTAGAGAAACCAGAGAGTTGGTGCTCTCAACAAGTTGTTGCTTGTAAAACAGAGGTTGTAGCCTCAAGAGGAGTTGGAGCTCATAAGAATGATAATGTAAAGAAAATAAAGATTACTTATCATATCAAGAAGAAGAGGTTTATCCCTTTATGGGTTTCCTCAGTATATATATGTCTCTGTATATTTCATGTGTGTGATTGATGTTTAATATTCTATTGCTTACTTCCCTACATCATTGTGATCATCATTAAGTATTATGTAAAGAGTTTAAAATGAGCATAATTTTTTAAGCACAGTAAAAATTGATTCACCCCCCCCCTCTTAGTTGTCCAAACATTGGTATCAGAGCAAGTTCCTTTTATTTAAAGGTAGATCAGTAAGCTTAAACATGTCAATCCATGAAGGAACTTCAATCAATAAGACCCTTATGTTCAATGGAACAAACTTTGTCTTCTGGAAAGTTAGGATGAGAACCTACATAATGGATTTAGGTGCAGATGTATGGGGTGTGGTAGAGACTGGTTATGTAAAGCCAGCTATACTAGCTAATAAGGATGACAAGCTAAAATTCATCTTCAATGCTAAGGCTATGAATGCTATTCTGAGTGGGCTGGCAGAAGTAGAATTTGTAAAAGCTATGCACTTAGAAACTTCCAAAGAAATGTGGGACAAACTCATTAGCAGTTATGAAGGTAATCAGAAGGTAAAGTATGTCAAGCTTCAAACCTATAGATTACAGTTTGAACAGCTAAAGATGAAAGAGGATGAAACTGTTGGGAAGTAGTTTTTGAGAGTTGAATAACTAGTGAATGCCATGAAGAGTCTTGGTGAGAAGTTTGAAGATGTAGTTTTAGTCCAAAAGATTTTAAGATCTTTGCCAGATAGGTTCAACCCAAAGATATCTTCTATAGAAGAAGTTAATGATCTAAAAACTCTGGCTTTTGATCAACTTCTAGGAACGTTGACTGCATATGAAATGATGATAGGTAAAGATAAATCCACTTTTAGAGAAGCATCATTTAAAGTTGATAAGAATGAGGATTATGAGCCTGATGAAATTGACAAAAAAATTGTGAGAAGACTGAAGAAAGATAGGTCACTTTGCATCTAAGTGTCCACACAAGAAGCAGGATCATAATTTTGAAGGAGAAAATAAGTTCAAACCCAAGAGATTTGGTAAAAAGAAAAGTTTATGTGTAAACAATGATGACTTCAAAAGACACAGATAGTGACTCCTCGTGTGAAGATAAAGTTAATGACTTTATTCTTATGGCCCAAGAGGATTATGATAATAAAATCACATGAACTAATGTTGACGATGAAGAAGTTGTGGTTGACTTGGAAGGAGAACTTATCAGTGCACTAGAAGAAATTGCTAGACTCAGATCTAAGAAGAAAAAGAAAAAAAAATTGTTGATACAATTTGAGAAAGAAATAAAGAACCTAATGAAGACTTTGCCCGACTAAAAGTGGAATTAGAAGAGGCAAAGAAAATAGAGGACATTCTGAAACAACAATTATCAAAAAAGAAGGCAAGATGTGAAGCCTTGAAAGAAGAGGTAGTAAAAACCATAAAAGAGATGGAGAGGTTTAAAACATTGTATCTTCAAAACCTTCCAAGCATTAAAGCCACAACATAACTAAACGACATTCTGAGCAAACAGAGATCTCCATTGTTGAAGACTGGTTTAGGTTATGTAAATGGTTTAAGCAGCAAACAACCAGAAAGCAAAGAGCCAGTAAAGATGATCAAGTTCCAAGTCAGCATATAATCACACCATGAGAGTACTCTATCACCTAAATCTAATAAAGACAGGATGATGCCTGATAAAAAACAAAGAGATCAGAAGATGGAACAACAAATGCCAAGAAGAAGGCCATCCTTCAGGTACCAAAATTTCTTTCATGGCTATTATTTTTACTGTTCTAATTTTGGTCATAATATTGTAAACTATCAAATTAAGTTTAGAGACATGCAACTGAGGAGGTCAATAAATAGACAATCTTTACAACATAGAACTAAGCAGGCAATGAATAGACAATGTAGCACCAATCACTTTGACCTAGTGAACAATGATATCGAATGTTATAACTGTCATAACTTCGGCCACAAAGCTCCAAACTGCCATTTGAATAAGTACAAGGCAAATCCAAGGATAAATCCTTTAGATACAAATGCCAACACAAGGAAAAAGAAAGATAGTGAAAAATGTGGTCTAGCACTTTCAACTCAAAAACAAAAAGACCCATGGTATATAGACAGTGGATGTTCCAAGCACACGAATGGAGACAAGGATATGTTTATGTCTATAAGTAAAAGCAAAATAGGAAATGTAACCTTTGGAAATGATGAACCTGGTAAAATCCAGGGTAAAGGGATGGCGAGTTTGAGTAATGGTAAAGGAAAATTCCATGATTTTCTGCTTGCATATGGGTTGAAACATAATTTTCTCAGTGTAAGTCAAATCTATGAAAGAGGATGTGAAGTGGTGTTCACTTCCAAGGATTGTTTGATAAAGTCTATAAACTCAGGACAAGTGGTGGCTAAAGGCATAAGGACAGAAAATAATTTATATGTGTTGAAAGAATATAAAGAAGAGTGTCATCTAAGCAAACATGATGAAAGTTGGTTATGGCATAGGAGACTTGGACATCAACCGTCAGATCAATTTCGCGTGGAAGGACATGATAAGATAGCAAAGTTGCATCGCAGAAAGATCGAGTTGTCGATCCAAGATCCTGATCAAACGAACAACATTCACTTCGGATATAGAGATGCGAGGGGTTTACACTCAAGAAAGTTTGAGATTTGAAATCCCCAGAATGAGAAGTTTCGTCAATCGTCAGATCTGGAGATCAGACAATGACCGTTAGATCGGGGAAATATACATGATCAGATTACATCATAAAATCTTGTCCTCAAGGACATGTGTCATACCACGTCAGCAAGGACAGGTGGCAGACTACATCAGCAAGGACACATGGTAGTTTCTCATCTCGTGACACGTCATCAAGTGACGCAAGAGTTACGTCACTCCGGGAGTTTTTCTTTGGGAGTTTTACCACCAGTACTCGACCAAAGACATGAAGTCTCGAATGTTGAAGACCCAAAGTGGATACGATTCGTGCGATCTTAAGATCACTTCAGGTGTATTCTCAATCGTTGATCATGTAGCAGGATACGTGTCAACGGATCGTGAACTCCAGGTGAAAATTCTACGCTAAAACGGGAAGGAGAAAGGTTTGAGATTTTCGAAGTGCTAAAGTCCCGAAGTGAACGAGGATTGTTGATTCGAGGAGGACACATGGTAGGAATTTGTGGACTCCGGCTAAAAGCGTTCTGAGCAAGTGGAGGT
This sequence comes from Picea engelmannii, assembly GCA_009831015.1. Lineage (NCBI taxonomy): Eukaryota > Viridiplantae > Streptophyta > Pinopsida > Pinales > Pinaceae > Picea > Picea engelmannii. The sequence continues at coordinate 245,797 of ML810813.1, forward strand.
TGAGAATTGAAATCTCTGAAGTCCAGAGACCCGAAGGAGATCTCGACCGTTGATATGAGGGGGACGTGCATCATTGGATCGTGGAATCCGGGTGAAATGCTCCGGGAGCAAGCGGAGTTTGAGAATCGAAACTCCCGAAGCCCGAAAGGCAAAATCGATCTTGTTCGTTGGTTTGGAGGGACACGTATCATCTGATAGTTGAGACTAAGGATCACGTGTGGATAAAGGAAAGAAGGTAGAACCATCGATTGAAGAGGACAGATGGCAACATATCTTTCATTCCGGAAGATATTCAGTCAACAACAACAGTGTTTGAGAATTGAAACTCCCAAATCCCAGATCACGAGGGAAACCTCAGTCGTTGATGGAGGAAGGAGATATATGGTCCGTGGACTTGAGAGGACAGATATGAACCATCTGTTCAAGAGCACCTTCAATATTGTGAGATCAACGGTCGTGCTCCATTGCGGGGACAGAGCATGCTCAGGCCTTAATTTTTTGTAAGCGGGCCGCAATCGAAACCACGGTTTTGGATAAAGGACGCGTGGAGGCTCATGGTGAATTGTGGAG
>ML810813.1:259201-274854 GCA_009831015.1 Picea engelmannii
TTGGAGGATGTTATGAGTCTCTTTGAGGAATTAATCCAAGTATTGAACAAAGTATGTAATTCAACATGAGGATGGCAATTCAAGGTGGGTGTTTATTTATTTTTCCTTTATATTTTCTCACAAGTATGCTAGTTGTAATATATATGTAGTTGGTTGACAATGTTGTTCAACACGAGTACTAGAGTTGAAATCCATGCTCTTTTCCATCACTCTTAAATACATTAAGATTACATTTAAGAAATTAGTGTAACTATTATGTCCCTTTTACTGACTAAAGATTAAGATTTTATGCCATTATTATTGACAATGTTGCTAAACTCGTGGTCATTTTTCCTCTCTCTAAGCATCAAATAAAATATTATTAAAGTGAATAATCACTACAATGCAATCAATATTGTTAACATGTTTCATTGATCATGTTATAGTATCTTACGTTTTCAATCTTAGAAAGGATTTTGGACACGGTGGAGACGCATGTAGTGACAATGATCTCAATCTCTTAATATGAGTAGATGAGTTATCCATCCAATTATAAGACTTGGACAAGATAAAGAATATATGACATTTTCATGATAGACCTTTTTCTAGAATTCATATAGATCAGGCAAGCTAGCATTATGGAGATGAGGAATAATAAAATGGACATAAATCCCTCTCCTACCATGAACTACATATCGTATTTTGAAACAATGACTAGTTAAAGGAGTTGAATTTCAAAAAGAAGTGATCAGAAAGGATTGTGCACACTACAAACTATGGCTTATGAATAAACCAAAGAGTTTAAATAAATCAATTCAACATCTTGAAGGATGCCAAAGAATTCAGGTCAAAGAAATGACAAGAAGTTTAGGAACTACATACAACCTTCATTTGTCTACAAAATAAACAAAACCCCATACATATATTCTACAAATCACTAAAATTATCTAGGAGAATAAGAACGTTAAATGACTCACAATTGTATTTTGAGTCATGCCCAATGACATGATCCTAATCTTCATCCACCAAAATGCACCTACATAGAGTTATATTTTCATCATTCTACAAGCTTGGTGTTATGTCCAGTCCAAAAAATATAAAGGATAAAACTTCATCTAGTTCTCAAAAACTATTTTTTTCTCACAACATTACGACCTTCAAAAGTATATAAATTGTCCCATTTGTTAAAGATATTGATAGGGGTTAAAAAAGAATATCAAAATAGAAACAAGGTTAAGTCTTCCATAAACGATGCATAAGAACTATTTAAGAATGTTCTTACAAAAACATTCAAATTTGTGGCATAAAAGAATATATTCAAGCAACAAGTAACCAAACCTATACCAAGTGAGCAAAGTCTCATGAGAAATAAATAAATAAAATATTCAATTTTATAAGAGTCCCCCTAAGAGGGGTTGGGTAGATACAAATGATAAATTGTAGCTACTACACCTAAATTTTCTAGAATTATTGCTTGATGAACAATGTTTTTAGTGAGAATGTGAACAATCTTATACTTAATTTTTTGTATGATGTCCTTATATACTTTAAATCAAAAGAAGATGAGGATCATTATTTTCTAGATCTTGATGAGGAGAATTGTTGTCTAGGAATCAAAGTCGAAGACTAATTAGAACCCCAACAAGGAAAAGAGTCATAAGAACCTTCACATACTTGTCATCATGGACAAGAACACCCCATTCTTGGTCATGATAAGATGCTACTTGAGCCAAACCTACAAAATCCAAGGAAAACAAGATCAAGAAATAAATAGAAGCACAACTAAAATTGTTTATATGTCCTTTAAGCTTACACTAAAATCTATATTGATAACTATTTTTACTTTTGTGTAGACTAAATGTGTCATACATTATAAGGCCACAATCATCATTTATAATCAATTGCTAATATGAGCCATGATTGAACACCACTACTTAGACCTGCAATAGAAGTCACAAAGATTGATTACCATCTTATTCATATGCACATGACAACAAAAAAGAAAATATAAGAACTTAATGAAAACCTAATTATAAAATATTTAAGGTTTGAGATCATTAATTGGTTGATGATGTGGCAGTTCTGTTACCACCTTGAGCTTCTCTTGGCTTTGAGAATTCTTTATTCTCTATTAACAAGGCCAACCATGAGAAGGTGGGAGCTCATATGACCCCTCCTCCCCCCTACATCACTCTCATCTCCCCATAGCAAATTTAATTAGTAAACAATGCACACACACACATCATAGTGGCAAAGAGGAAAAATAAAAATTGAAAAAACATTATATATAACAATGTTAAAGGAATTGAAAAAACATTATATATAACAATGTTAAAGGTAACATAAGAGAACATGAAAATTACAAAGAATATATCAAAACATTTCAATCATACAACATGTTTGTTTGCTACACTATTTCCTTCTAGGTTAGTTTTTCTTTATATATATATATATATAAAGAAAAACTAACCTAGAAGGAAATAGTGTAGCAAACAAACATGTTGTATGATTGACATGTTTTGTTATATATATACATACCAAACTATCCACGATCCCAATGTTGGCATCTTCTTCTTAATGCTCTTTTTCTCTTGATTCATGTGGGTGTTGAGAACATAAAATACACCTTTGTGCATGTCAATAAGTAGGACCTGCAACTACAATTAAAGAAGACATTTTATGACTTTTATGAGTCGCCTCATTCATATTATATGAACATAGAAAATAAAATTTGTAAGTCACCTCATTCATAGTACCTGTTGTAGTAGACACAATGGTAGGGTCAACCTCTGGCTAATCACCACCAACAACCTCGAAAATGAGCACTTCATCCATAACAAAATATTCATGTACCTACAATAACACTTATAGTTATTTTGTAATCCATAAAACACTAAACTCATTTATACTTAACCATTCAAAATATAATCAACTTATTTACCTCCTCGTTGATCGTAGAAGTATTATGTTCCTTTCCCTTATTCATTTCAACTAAGGCATTTTATCCTCCTGTGAAGGAAAATTTTAGATCCTTGTCAGTGGGAATAATGCCATAGTCGGTCAACTACATATCATAACATAACACAACTCAATAACAAAATATTTTAAATTATAGTTGAACAAATCAATAACAAAAGATTTCAAATTTTAGTACTTACATGTCTCCTTTTATTTTAACATAGTCTCATGGGCCAAGTTTGTGCTACCCAAACCTGTTCAATCTAGCTTTTCTGGCCTTCAAAGTGCCTTTGAGCCTATAAAAAAATTGAAGTGCATGTTAATGTGACTTAGTCAGTTAGGTCAAATACATGATTATAAGTTCGGTGTATATTATAATATATTTACGTTTCCATCTCTCCAACTTTTGGCAAGATTCCCATTGCTTTCATCTTCTTCTCCTTAGCATCCTCCATTAGTGCATTCGACTCATTTTTGGGAACTAGTGTGGGGCACTCATAATTAGGATAGCGTAGGAGATTATTGTGCTAGTTGTTGCACATTGATTTCAAATACTTCCCTACCATAGAATCAACCATATTTTGGTTGAATAATTGACCCAAAAGCTTCATCATGTGTTTCATCAACTCTTTTTTCAATCTTTGTCTTTGGTATTTATAGCCAATTCTTATTGTCGATGCGAAATGAGAAAATGCCTTCTTGTGAAGTTGTTGATAAAACAAGTAATTATCTACCATTGTAATCATATGTTATGAAATTTAGACTTATAATATCAACATAAAAATATTTGTCATTGTATTAAATTAAAATAAGTTGATGGAATAGTAATTACCATAAAATTTTAATCCCTTCAGTGGGTCTAGTTCTTCATCCATGTGTAAAGAAATAGGTTATTCCCCAGTGCTCCTGACAATTATACCTAATGAGGGAGTCACCTCAACATATTATGTAGGGTGATAAAAAGGACCAAGAGTAGAGGCTAGAGTAGTACTAGGTGTCATAGTAGATGAGGCACCAATAGTAGGCCTAAGAGTAGGAGCAATAGTAGAAACACCAAGAATAGAGACACTAGCAACACCACCAGGAATAGAGGCACCAATAGCAGATGCAAGTGTGCTACTCCTAATTCCTATGGCATCCAATCTCAATAACATGTATAAAAAACATTTTTTTGTCAAGTACTTTAATTCATCAAAAATAATATATTGTATACATTAAAGAAATCGATCAAAACAAATTTCAAAATTTCATAAATTATATTGATTGATTTTTGCAATCAAGTATGCTTGTCTTTCCATGCTTTCTTTAGAGGTATCACCCATCAAAATTTTAAGTTCTTTTTCCCAATCCTTAACCTTTTTTTCTATTAGAATTCAAAGGGTTAGGATCATCATAGTAGTCACGATTGTCACAACCATGACAAGGTGATGCAAACGCTTACAAACAACTAAAAGTTAAGATGGATTACAACATCAATAAACATTGATAAAAAAAACATATAAATGGAATATTAGATCATTTTTTCTACATTAATATTTTTCCCACAATCATCCTGCAACATAAACATTGGTATGTTAATTGGATAAAAGATGCACATATAAGATAAAACCAATGGAAATCATATTCGAACACAATATTCAAAATATGACAATTATAAATTGTAAAACATTATTACCTCTTTCCTTAATTCGGTTCAAATAGTAATAGATCAATGTGTCATTTTAAAAAGACATGCTTAGAATACATGGAAAACACTTGCCTGGAAAACTTTCTCAAGAGGGAAGACATTAATGCAAGCATTGGAATGTCTAGTTATGATAATGGGACATTAATTTTTGACAAAGCATGTTTTGACATTAATTTTGTTAGCAGATTAATTTTTCTCATGAATGAATTCAAAAAATATTTAAACATTCATATTTGATATAAATTTCAATGCACATTCATGCACAAAACAACTAAATGTGTACTTTATTATTTTCATCTAAAGAACTACCTATGTTACATTCATAACCATCATCATTATATCATACACATTCATCTTCCCCATAGGCGCACCCCAGTGGCCTATCATATTCTTCATCATCTGGCATTAGATATAAGAGTGCATATTCAAAATCCTTTATAGTAATGGATGACTGAGCCATTTTTTATTTGGGTTGAGTGGTCGAGATAAAATAATTCCATGGGATAGCTATAGTTATCTTAGCCACAAACATTTTTATTTTCCAGGCATGCTCTTCTAGTTGTAATTGATATGAAAGCAAGTGTCAAGGAGGCTAGTAAGAATGTTATTAGTGGACTTGATTGATCTGGCAATGATGAATGCACTGGTGAAAAGGGAATTCAAGATCATTTCTACAATCATATCGTTTGTTTGTTCCCATTGGCCATGGTTAATGATAATAGTGAGATTATGCACTCACTGAATCAACATAAACATCACAAGGAGGACAATTTGCATAACAAAAATATGATGGGAATCATTAATGATGGCTTGGTAGATTTTTGTCTTTTCTTTTAATGTGCAAATAGGAAATGTTTGTAGATCTCAATCGATGAGGATATATTAATTAGATAAAATATGTGCAACATAAAACTATTGCAAATAATCATATTCAAACACAATCAACAAGTAATGAATATAAGTTGTAAAACATGATTATATGTTTCCTTAATTGTATTCAAATGTTAATCGATCAACAACTCCTTCCCCATAGCTATTGGTTTTATTTCACAAACCACAACTTTATTTCCATCACACCCCTCAAACACACAATTGGGTAGCTTGGGTAGCTTTTTCCTCTTTCTAGGATGAGAATTGTTTATAAACCTAGAAACATTTCCCGAAGCTTTGGGTTTCTACCGATATATTTAAGTTCTCCTTTACTTTGATTGTTTTCTTTCTTTTTCTTATAATTTTAACAGATTCCATATCTCCACATACTTGGTAGATACCAGGTCGTCCATATTCAATGTTTAATCATATGTTGGTATAACATAGTCCATCAATTTAGCTATGTTGTTGTATGGAACATTTACACCATCCATTGAAACAAGCCCCAACCCATATAAACTAGATGGATAAATTTGATATGTTCTCCCATTAGTAAAAAAATCGGTGTCCAACTCAGGAAGTGGTTTTGATTCCTAGTTATTCACATTATGCATGTGTCTCAATGGAACATCCTTTTCTTCGTTAATCTCATTTTCATAAGAGCACTGATGGGCCTCCATAATTCCTATCAAAAGGAACATTAGTAACACATTTTTTGACCAACTTTGTATCTATAAACTCACCTTTTGATCCAGGTGGATATCGGTGGCCATACACCTCTTCCACTGAATCAATGTTTTTGAGGCTAATTTTTTGATAAACCATGGTATAAACCCATGGTATTTTAAAGAGGGGGAGAAATAAAATAAATAATAATAATTAAATGGTAAAAAGATGTTTGCACAGTTATAAATTAGTTCTTACCATTGGTGGTTTATCATCCCATCATTTTGTAACCCATGGTATTCACCTATGATATTTTTAAAATAGGATAAAGAAAATAAAACATATAATAATATTAAAATAAGTGAAACAATATGAATCTTGAGGGAAAAGGAATATATGAGTACTATATATACGGGACCTCCCATTTGTAAAAGGATATACTTTAATTCCTTCATGATGTAGACAACAAGGTCACTCTTTCGGCCTCTTGTAATATATTTTTGTGAATGAGCGTAGTTGACATCTCTTTATCTTTAGAGATAAGCTACTACCATTCTATCCAGTTTGTATTCTACAGGATATGTTATTTTATTCATTAATAAAAGTTGGGTTTCACTGTACTTATTTGTTCTCTACTATAGTTTTGTTTGTATCTCATTTCATTCCCAATATAATCCAAATCACCTTTTGATCATGCTTAATATAAATATAGTTTCTAGAAAATTATTTAATGAGTAATTTGATCGTGTTAATGTGATGAGTTTATGCTTGGTTTTCAAGATAATTGCATGTATGAAGCCTAACCCAAATAGGTTGAGCCACACATGGAGGGTCGTAGGTCCCAACACTTTGAGAAAAAGAAGAGATCTTGTCCCCTCATCTACCTCCTGTTACACATTATTTTGGTCACCCCGGTGATCCATTGACAAACATGTGTTCATGTTCCCAAAAAGAATTTTTTTCCATGAGGAAAGTGAATGGCTTTCTCCTTTGAAAAACCCTATTAAAGAAAGTCGTCGCAGGCTGCAAAATGCACAAGGTGCAACGATGCCTAATCGTCACCCCCTGCTCTAGAGATGGTTTGCGACGTCTCCGCAAGCTACACTATAGCCAGGGTGTGACAATGTCAAAATCCAAGGAAAAGTCAAAACTTCACTAAATTTCTAGAAGATGAGGTGGCCTCTGAATGGTTTGGATCTTACTCGCTTCTTTGATTTGGTGGGATCATCCTAATCTCCTCAACCATCTCTCTTTCCCCTATATAAAGAGGGATCTCTCATGGAAAAGGTTAAGCAAAGCAAGGTTAAGGTTGAATAGGATAAAAATTGGATGAGGAATTCTACTTCAGCTCATACTTGAGAGCTTCATTTCAGTTCATCAAGTCATTGTGGATATTCTTCATTCAAGGTTGGAGAAAGTGTGTGTGTTGGAGAAAAGGGCCATCGAAAGGGGACCTTGTGACATCAAGGCTTTGGTTGTAATCTCCACTTTCACTTTAATATAATACAATGATATGTTTCTTTCCCATAAAACTTGTCTTGTTTTATTGTATGATTTCTTGATCACATAAATAGGTTCTTATTGAGTTCATTGTATTGCTTTCACTTTGGTTGGCTTGTGTTCCCTTGCAGATCCAATATCACAAGACCACCAGAGTGGAGCTAGGATGAAAATGGCAAGAGGAAGCGACATTTAAATGACATGTTGTCCATCTCTTGTTAAATAGTGAACTCAATAGTTAGATATTAGGGAAAGTGTCATATTCTGTTATGTTTTGTTCTAGATCCAGGTGGATTTAGGGAGATCTGTTTATGTCCGCATTTACCTATTAATCCCATAAAAAAATTGGTGACCATTCTGGGGAAGATACGACTTCCTTTTAATTTGTTGCTTCCCATTTCCTTTTAGCCTACCTTATTCTGATTAAATTCACTCTTTGAGTCTGTGGGTGATCGATCTGGACTCCTTGGGTCTGGAAGTTCAATTAGATTTTTTGTCTTTCTCCCATTTTTTCTTCATTTACAGATATCGTCACACTATACCATATTGGCAACATGCGACGAACCTCAGACGTCGCATACTGCTTGACCATTCCAGTGCGACGACATTGCACTGTGCTCTGCTAGTAGACTGCAACAACCTTTGCTCATCGCACTGTGTCCCATACCCAACCTGCGACGACTCTTGTAGAATTTATTGGAGTGAATCAATTTGTCTTTTATCACCCATATTTTCCTTAGTTGCCTGGGGTGAAGTTCTTATGCTAGTGTTTGATTGATTCATGATTTTAAAGCTTGTTCTTGATTGGTTTTCAACGATTGAAAGTTTTTCTTTGCATTTTGCAAGTTTTTTTCTTTTGATCTTTGTCTCAATGATATAATCTCTTGATCTTTGATCTGAGTGCTTGTTTGACAAATGGTCTTTGGTTTGTTTCAAGTTTTGGAATGATTTTACTTTCCATATTGTTTGTTGATTAAGAAACACTTTTTTCTTGCATATGACAAAAGGTTTTCTTATCTATTTCATTTTTGTCTATATTACGAATTTGATTTGGGAATTGCGTTGAAAATGTCTTGATTTTCTTGGATTACATTTTCCTTTCATCATCACATTTCTGATTTTGTTTTGAAAAGGAAGAACTGAATTCACTTATTCTTTTTAGTAATATTTCATAAGAAAATTTTTACATTCAAAATATTTGTTAAAGAGAAGAATTGGAAAATTTTGTAGTTCATGGTTATTTGGAATTGTGTTCATTCGAAATTAAGAAATTGCAATAAATAGCTTATTGTACTTCAAAAGAATACCTTCTCCCTACTGTAATTAGAGTTCATTGAATTGAAAGATTGCACATTCATCTCTTCTTACATTTTATTGGGTCAAGGTCACAACATCATCAGTTTCATTTTCATCTCCCTTTCAAGTAAACAAGAGCCTCTAAAACACAGCATAAATTTAAAATTTATTAGCAACTTTAATTTTCTAGGGATATTTTTCAACAACATTAGCTAGGATAGCGCTTTGCAATAGGTTGTAATGCACACTCTCCAAAGCATCAAAACACACAATAGTATCTTGTGATAGGGAGATTTCAAATCCAATTGCTACATTTTGTCCTGGGAAGCCCTTCTCACACAAGGGTCAAACCTGAGGTCGCATTAAGACTGGCAGAGTTACTCACCCTACTTTGGTGGTCTTGGTGTAGAGATTGCGCTTATTATTGGGGGTCACTTGAAGGTATACCCACGATTATGTGTGGGAGCCTCTCGAGTTGATTTTGGGCTAGATACCCTGCCTTTGCGTGTGGATTGGACTGTCGAGTGTTTCCCCAGGCATCATTGTTGTAGTTGGTAACCTTAGTAGCCTATCTCTCTAGGGTCTTTACACGAGGTGACTGTGGAGGGGCAAGTATTCATGGTACCTAGAATCGACGTTGGCCAAACTCACTTGGGCTCGTTGGAGGGTATACCCACGATTATGTGTGGGAGCTTGCACCAAGGTGTAAGTCCGTTAAGCAGGTCGTCAACATAAATTTTCCACCCGCTTTATCTCAGCCCCTTCTTGTCTTGATTTCACGACTTTGGATTTCATCACCAACCAGTGACTTCGAAAGAAGAAGGTTTGTTTGCTTGGTTTGATTCCTAGATTTTACTAGTGAGTGTTCTTTGTTTTCTCTAGTTGGCCATATATATTTTTTCATTCTTTACTTGGTTCAGCCAACATCGGCCTTCCCCATTCACGTAGGATGCAAGGGATACCCCCAAAATATTCAGAAGGTTATCTCCCTTTGCTTCCTAAATCACTAGAAAGCTCTCCTGAGGGAGTAGTCAATAACGAAGTAGCTTCTGAAGTTGGAAGCACACACTCTTTGAATGGGTTTCAAATTGTTTAAGACTCCTTAGAAGCTTTCTGAATTCCCCCAAATCCGTTATTGAGTATTAGACAAGACGCACATTTTCTCCGAATGAATTCATCGGGAGAAATTGTTGTTGTTGAGAGTACTGGAGTACCTACTAGAACTAATGCAAGATCTGGAGTAGAAGATCCATTGTTTCCTAGTGAATCATTTAGAACCCCGACTCACACTGTTGGAGTTGTTAATCCTAGTTTTGTCCCTTTGACAGTACATGATCTTTACAGCAACCTAGGAGCGATTCCTAATCAACCTGTGGCATCACAAATTCCTGAGACGTTAGTTTCCTATACGGTACCTTTAAACCATTTTACTGGTACTACCAGTAGTGTCACCATTATTTCGGACCAATTGTTGGTTGGTTCTCACTCGATTCTTCCTCTCCATATGAACCATTCTATTATAGTCCCACAGGATACCACGGTTTCTACTGAAAATATGGATATCACTCAAGCTCCTATTGGGACACCACTTCCACCTAGATCGAATCCATCACTTCCCCCTGGGTATAAAGCTTTGAACACTTATGTTTATGTCCCTACCCATAATCCATCCGGAGGGTCTAGAAATTTTTTTCCTCCTGGGTATAACGTTGCAAGTCAGTTTGTTCCTACACCTGCCCAAATTCTCTTCGGGGGGCCTTACGTTCCTCCTCCACCTTTGTTAGGAGGATCTCATCGTCCTGGCCCTAGTGGATCCAATCCAATTGGAGACACCAGTCAATCTGTCACTTCTGGTTTCCAAATTCCTGTTGGAGGTCAACCTCAAGCTGGTGGGAAACCTCAATTTGGGGAAAAACCTCAAATCGGAGGAAAACCTCAACTTGGGGGGAAACCTCAAGTTGGATTCCATAACCCAATTTATGGAAAACATGTACTTGTGTTACAATCTCAACCTTGGAATCTTCCTTTCAAAGGAAATCTACAACCGTCTGGGGGGAAACATCCTCAAGTTAATTCTTTTGTACCTCCTAACCTCGGTCAACCGTATCCAGGTTCTTTGAATCCCACTTGGGGTCAAAACTTTCAATCTAATGTTCCTTTCCGAGGGAAAATCCCTAATCAACCCAACCCTGTGGGATATCTGCCTCAAAATCCTCCACAACCGAATCTGTCAGGATTGTCTAATTATTTATAGACTATTTATGGTCCTACTAGTATCCCTACGAGGATTCCCCCTCAGAACTACCATTTTCCTCAAGTGAACAAACAGTTTCCTTTTTTGGCCACTTTGGATTTGCCTGATTTTTCTAGGATTTTGAATGATCCTATTTTACATTCTCCCTATTGGCCCGTTATATCGGCCAAGTTACCGTCCGACATTCCAAAATTTGACGGTCGAGCGGGAGAAGATCTAAATAATCATGTTATGACTTTTCATCTATGGTTTTCATCCAACTCCTTGATGGATGACTCCATAAGATTAAGAATTTTCCAACGAACTCTCACGGGTTCAGAAAAAAAATGGTGCATCGAGTTACCACGAGGATTCTTTAATAACTTTAACACCCTAGCCATGGCCTTTTTGACACATTACCAGTTGCCAATTCGATGCGAGATAGGAACCAAAATTTTGAGTTCTTTTAAACAATCCTAGTCCACTCATATTTTTTATCACATCCATGAGTGGAGGAGGAGAAGACGCTTGATCAAAGTTCCTCTTCCTGATCAACTATTGGCTGAGTGGTTTACCAAATCACTCTTTGGACCTATTTCTCGTGATGTCTCCATGGGTGGTGTTGTCACTGAAGAGAAGGCGGTCAGTTGTGCTCAGTATCTAGATCTCGTTTATTCGAAAATGGGAACACTTTACGATTTGATCCCTGACGCTCCTCGTCCTTCCACAAATCCTACCCCAACACCTCCAACAGCTTCTCATGTTGTTGATGGCATGATTGACACCTTTCATGCTGAGACTCAAACTGCACACGTCAGTCGCACCAATCCCAAATATAATAATTCTAATGTACAAAATACTCCTACTCCTACTCCTTCCACCGGTAAGACTGTGAGGTTAATTTTGTTCAATCCACACCTACTAGAAAGAATCAAAATAAAAAGAAAGGGAAGGGTAAGAATAAGGAGGAAAAGAATAATAATCCACAATCTAATAAATCCAAAACACAGACAACTGGTGAGAAAGATAAACGTAAACCTCGTTACCCTTGTCTTATTTGTGGTGATGATCATTACACGAAATATTGTCTGAGACGCGTCGAGGTTACTAAGTTACTCCAAGGGACCGAGAAGCCTTCTACACCTATTGTTCTGTCACAACCTTTCCCTTCTCAGCAGTAGGCCCAATTGGTCATTCTTGACCAAGATTCTCCTTCTACATCATATTATGTCATTATGTCTACTGGTGACTCTAAAAAGAACGAAGTTGCAGTCGCAACTCAAGCTAAAGATTACTCTCCGTCAAAAGATAAATTTGATGATATACCACCTTTGTTGGTTCAAAATTCTCCTCCAACTTCACCCCCAAATGGTCCTCTTCATCTCGAAATATGGGTCTCGATACAATTCTTCACCCTCCTCCCAAGGACGTTGTTTGAAAGTCTGTGTTCAACCCTCACGCACGTGCTACCCAAAACTACAGTATTGTAGAAGACCTTGCGCAAGCACCCTCTACGATGTCATCTCTCGAAGTCCTTCAATTTTTTCCTACTCAACGGAAGGGACTTTTAAAGACCATTGGTGGAATTGATCCCATGGATACCAATTTAATAATCTTTGACTTGGAAGATCGCACTCCTCAATTAGCGTTTCAGATCCAAGTTTTTGTTGAAAACAAGAATATCTGTAGAACCGTTATTGATTAGGGAGCCTCAACTTGCATTATGTCAGTTACTTGTTGGAAATCTATTGTCTCTCCTACCCTCATTGAATCACACAATACACTTAAGGCCTTCAAGGGTACAAGTTTTAAACCTTATGGTGTTCTTCCTTGGTTGCCTATTACGTTGGAAGGTAAATCGGTCAATGTCGAGGTTGAGGTCTTTGATGAACCTCTTTATTATAACCTTTTACTTGGTCGTAGCTAGATTGATTCTGTGTGTGCAGTTGTGTCTACCCTTTTTCGTTTGTTACGATTCCCACACCAAGGAAAGGTCGTTACTGTCAACCAATTGGCCTTCTTTAATTTTGATTCTCATAGCAATGTGTCTTTTATCTCGAAGACACCCCTCGGTTACGAGAATGTCGACGTGGGTCTTTTAAAATATTCAACTTTGATGGGTACATTTCCAATCCCACCACTTGATATTCCCCCTCCTTTTGTTGCCTCAATTAACATGATCTCGACCATTTTTCATGAAACCCTTGATTCATATGACCCATGGGTAGTACCTAGCTCTGGTGACCACCTTCGTTACGATGAAAAAATGACTTTAAGTCCAGTCGAATCCACTTATCAAGCTATTCAATCGACAACCCCCTCTCCTCCTTCTCTCTGTGATTCATCTCCTTATCTGTTCCACATGATCTTTCCTACTAATGAGATGATCATGTCATTCATGTCTATGGAAGATACTCCATGGGATGATGGACATCATTGTTCCATTATTTTCCTAGAACATGATACCATAGAGATATACCAACGGATTCTGGCTCTGTAAATCGTTGTTGTTATTTCTTCAGTTCCTGAGTAAACACACGATGTCTTGTACGAAGGGAACTTGAGCAACATTTCACCTATTGTCCCTCTTGACATATCAGTTAAACTCAGATTCGTGGAAAATTTACATATCGGTGCCTCATGTTCTAGTGATGAGGTATGCACCTATAAAGCCCTTTTTCATAAATTATGTGACGTTCACTACTAAATTTGAACGTTTTTGCAACGAAGTTTCGTTGGAATAGGGTCGTTGTTGCGACCAAGATGATTTTTTTTTTCATCAGAATAGATGCGTCAGTCTAGCGACCGGGAAAAGAATCCTATATACAATAGGGAAAATATACCATTCGTTGGTCCATCCACTAAGATTAATCGGTCTAGCGACCCACTTTAGTCGCAATCCTTGCTAGCATCTCTAAGGAAAACATAACCTTGGTCACTCTAGCGACCATAATTAGTCAGTCTAGCGACTAATGTTAGTCGGTCTAACGACCCACTTTAGTCGAAAGCCTTGCTAGCATATCTAAGGAAAACATAACCTTGGCCACTCTAGCAACCATAATTAGTCGGTCTAGCGACTAACGTTAGTCGGTCTAACGACTAATATTAGTTGCAAGAGTGATCGAGACAACCCTGTTAAACTTAGTCAATCGACCAAATGGCTATATAAGTGATGAACCTGTTCGCCGCTAGAGTGACTAATGTTGGGGTTTTTAAAAAAAAAAAATATGCCATTCACACAGAAATAATGTTGGGGTTCTTTTAGCGATCAAAAATCACTTGCTAATATTTCCCAAATCACATGATAAGAGGATTATTAGGTAGAAGAGTTATTTTTAAATCTTAAAGTTTTAGAGGTTTTGAGAAAGGCTCAAATTCACATAAATTCAATTAAATGAGGATTTCAACTCTAAAAATAGGCCAAAGGTTAATTTTAGCTTCCGACGGCTAAATGTGAAATTTATAGTTTAATGAGCCGCCGAAAAGCTCTGACTTTCGGCGGCTAAAAGGCGAAATACACAACTAGTAAGTCGTTGAAAGCTCTGAAGAGTCCATATCGGTCTTCCTTCTTCCTAGATCGTGTTTTTCCATTTCCAGAATCCGTGGGAATGATCTCAAATTAAAGATAATAATTTTATTTTTAAATCTTAAAGTTTTAGAGGTTTTGAGAAAGGCTCAAATTCACATAAATTCAATAAAATGAGGATTTCACCTCTAAAAATAGGCCAAAGGTTAATTTTATCTTTCGGCGGTTAAATGTGAAATTTACAGTGTAATGAGCCGCCGAAAAGCTCTGACTTTCGGTGACTAAAAGTCAAAATAAACGACTAGTAAGTCGTCGAAAGCTCTGAAAAGCCTAGATCGGTCTTCTTTCTGCCCAGATCATGTTTTTCCGTTTCCAGAATCTGTGGGAATGATCTCAAATTAAAGATTCAGAATCTAGATCATCCTCTTCATCAAGTTTTGAAGGCATATGGTAACGGAATGAAGCCAAATGGAATGTTTATTCTTGACAAAAATCGCCCAGCCATCAAAGATAGATTTCGAAATTTGTGATTTTCACCAGCAAGCTAGTACATAAGGAACTTCAACCAACCAATTTGTGATTTCGAAATCTATGAACTTCTTAATGGTATCACACTACTCTAATGAATTGAACTTCGAAATGTGTGATTTTTGACAGAAGTATCTTACCTATCATTACTGGCCATTCACATATGTCTTTGTGTAGGTATTTCTTGCTAGCATAATGAGTCTTCTCCATGTTTTCACACATTGATTAAAACCTTCTGAGCAACATAGTTGAAAGTCTTGGTCTTTAAAGTGACCCATGTCTTTCTAAATGGATGTGATTTTATAATGTCATCCGATTTGATACTTTTTCCTCCACAGTTTATTGATCTATTTAAGTTACCAAGCTTACACCCTTCTACAGTCAGGGAGTGATTTCTTGGAGAGATAACA
>ML810814.1:0-33724 GCA_009831015.1 Picea engelmannii
CCATTCCTCCATGGATTTTATGTATAAATAATACCTCATAGGTCTGAGTAGAGAAGATCAATTATTATGTTGTAAGATCGGTTCTTGAAGAAGGAGGAATTGTTATCATGTAGGTTTGATTTTTGAAGATTGTTGATTGTACCCCTACTTCTCAAGTAATGATATAAGTTGCAATTCATGGATTTCATGTGTATGTTCAAGTATTCTTCTCTGTAAGTCTTTCTTAAGCTTCCTTGTTGTTATAGAAATGGCCCACCGACCCAATCAAGGTAAGCTTCATTGTAGTTTATTTGTAATTATAATTCTGGATTTTTGTGTGCTTGTGTGAGTGTGAACATTTAACAGTTGTGTGTTGTAAATGATTTCAAATGCATTTTAAGTTCAATACAGAGTTGTTTGATTTTGAATCAGTTTTATTAATTAGACATTGAACATAATAGATAAGTTTCATTTTCATTTCTACAAATTGATATTTAGTTAACAAGGGTTGGATAGATGTGTGTGATTGTTAAATATGCAATTGTTATTGTTTTGAATTTATGATTGTGTTTCTCTTAGTAGGTACAGGAATCATAAGACTTCATCTCTCCCCTTCATGCTTCATGTAATGAAGTATTTCAAGCATATTGACTGCCTCCTGTATTGAAGAAGATTTGATTGGCATTGATAGGGTTATGATTGATTTCTTTCTAAGAGTGGATAAAGTGGATTGCTGATTGTTGTTTCAAATACTATAGGGAAAAAGATCATAAGTTCATCTCTTCATTTCATGAGCCTCTAATGAACACATTTGTCACCTAGGAAAGAACCTTTTGATTCACTGTTTGCTTGAGAAGTTTAGTTATCAGTTTTCTCTTCTAAGTTTGGAGTGGTCTTGTTGAAGTGTGCCCAGATTTTCTTGCTAGTTGTTGTTAAGAGTAGCATCTACAGATAATTAAGTCAAATTCCATCTTTCCACTTCATGAGCTTGTAAATGGACAATTTATTATCTGAGCAAAATCTTTTGAGTACATGATTGCAAGTTTTTCTTTTTAATTTCTGAATTGTGTGAAGAGTGTTATCTTTGAAGTGTGAAAACAAAGTATTGGTTTTTAGATGGTTTTCTTGATTGAACTATACTCATCAAACATAGGAACCTATATTTTATCATCACATATAGTGCATCAACTCTATTGATTACGAATCTCGGTTGATAATTTATGTTTGGTAATATATTATGCAAATAATTGCACCAACACTGGGTTCGTTACATTTTGGTATTAGAGCTCCAGTTTAAACACTAAGCCTACATGGGCTGAACATCTACTTAAGGAAAACTTTGGATTGGTAATTGGCCTAATTTTGAATTACAACATGACCATGGTACACATAAAATAAGAATGTGGAAGTGTGCACAATAATTTTTGACATTGCGGGTTGTGGAACTGGAAATGTGAAAACAAGTGGTGCATGGGTGTGCGCACTAAAATCTGGGGATGCGTGGAGAAAAACTTGTGGTTCATGTGTAATATTGATACATGGTGTATATATTAAATATTGACATTGTGCATTGGTACATGTTGAATACGAATGCACACATGAGCTTCAGAAGGAAGAAGGAAAGAGTAAAAGGGTATTTGGATGAATTCCAAATGACCATGATATACTGCGTAAGACTTGAAACTATGCAAGGGAGCAGTCGATGGGAAATTTTTGGATAAAGGAGTCCAATTATTCACCCAAAAATTTTGGAATTGTAATGTTAAAATCATCCAAGAAATCATAAGAAAGAACTCTGACAAAATGGTGCAGAGTTTTCATGAAATTGTCGCATGAATTCATTTAACAAATCTTATTGCCTACACATTTTGCAGAATTAACAATGATTAGAGAAGGATAAAATCAATGTCGAAATTCAAAAATCATGGAATATGCACATAGAACTTACAACCATGATGATGAATTCAGGGATTTATATGTTGGTTTGGGTTTTGATGGTACAAAATCCAAGGAGGAGCACAAAAACTTGGTAGAAACCCTAAAGATACTGCAAAAATATGTCCATATATATAAATTTGATAATGCAAGGCTTATGAAAGCCAAGGAGTAACAAGAT
Organism: Picea engelmannii; assembly: GCA_009831015.1. NCBI lineage: Eukaryota > Viridiplantae > Streptophyta > Pinopsida > Pinales > Pinaceae > Picea > Picea engelmannii. The sequence continues at coordinate 2,096 of ML810814.1, forward strand.
GGCTTCAATATCAAGTTAATGCAAATCTTTGATAGAATATAAAATAAAATGGATAAGAAAATAGAGTCAAGCAATTCAAGGAGTCACATGTATCATGGTGAAAGAATAGAAACCGTAAGTGTTGATAGGAAACATCACCACTCGCCAAAGCATTCATTTAGGAAATCGCATAGTAGCTCAATTCCATATCTTGTCAGAAAGCATAAGAGGAGGATCGAGGTGGATGAGCTATAGGGAGAAATGAATAAGATCAAGACTCCTACCTTTGACGATGAGCATAAGAAGGATGAATATGTGGATACCTGGTTGTTGGGTATGAGGAAGTACTTCTAGCTGCATAATTACTCTGTGCAGGAAGAAGGGATAGTTTCCATATATCATATAAAAGGAAAAGCATAAATGTGGTAGGATCAATTCGTGCAAGTGCAACACATTGATGAAAATAAGGTTACTTGGAGGGAGCTCAAAAGGTATTTTCAAAAGAAATACTTAACTAAGAGATACTATGAAAACAAAATGAAGGAATTCTTTGAACGCAAGCTTGGGAGTATGACAATAGATGAGTATGAAAGAAGATTCTTATAGATGCTGAAATATGTCGCATTCATCAAGGATGAGAAAGTTAAAATTCAGAGGTACATGAGTGGGTTTCCCTCATTTATCAGTGACAAGATACAATATGATGACCTAAAAACATTGGAGGAAACCACAAGGAACACTAAATGTCTTTATGATCAACAAAGGGGAAGACCGAATTTCCAAAAGGCTTGGTAAGACAAGATGAAAAGAAAGGTGGAACAAAGGAAGAAGGGGACTAAGCCACCATTTTTCATAAATACTTCTTAGGGACCACTAACTCCCAAGAAGTCTAGAATGACCGAGACAATGGGGAAAATACCAAGACAATAACCTATTCAATGTTGGGATTGTGGCAGAGATCATATTTACATATATTTCCCTCTAAAAGGTGAAAAAGTGAGGATTGTGCACAATGTACAACAAGCTAGGATAGTTGAAGACATGGGCATAAATATACTTAGGATTTACGCAGCCTTGGATAACAAGCAAACTGAGCTTCAGTTGCACATGATTGAAGTGGAAGGTAAGATTAATGACCAACCCATTTCTATTTTAATTGATTCAGAAGATAGTCATAGTTATCTAGATCCTAGGATGGTGGAAAGATTCCAATTGCCAAGAAGTAATCTTGGAAAACCTTGGTTGGTCTAGTTAGCTACATGGGAAAAAAGGAAAATTAATGAGATGTTTAAGGCATGTCCAATGGAAATGAATGGACTATGCACAAAACCTGATTTGAATATCATACCTTTGGGTTCTTATGATTTCCTCATAGGTATGGATTGGTTGGAAAATCATCATGTTGTTTTAGATAAGTTCCAGCCTTGCAATTAAAGAAAAAATACAGAAAAGGATGTCAAGTATTTGCAGTGCACATGGATGAGGAACCTAAGGATAAAGTTCCAAATGTTGAAGACTGTGTAGTACTGAAATAATCTAAGGATGTGTTTAAAGAGATACCAGGGTTTCCACCGAAAAGAAATATTGATTTCTATATAAATATGATTCCTAGAGAAACATCCATATCCAAGACTCTTTATAGGATGAGTACACCAGATTTCAAGGAATTACGGATGCAACTTGAAGAGCTTTTGAAGAAGGGGTATATACACCCAAGTGTGTGACCTTGGGGTGCTTGAGTATTGTTCATTAAGAAGAAGCATGGTACGCTGAGACTTTGCATTGACTTCAACAGTTGAACAAAGTAATAGTAAAGAACATGTATCCTTTGTCAATGATAGATGATCTCTTTGATTAGTTGAGGGGCACACAGATATTTTCAAAGATTGATCTCAGATCAAGATATTAGCAAGTGAGATTTAAAGAAGAATACATCAGCAAGACTACTTTCAGAATGAGGTATGTCCATTATGAGTTATAGTAGTTCCAATCGGGTTGTCAAATGCACCAATTTTCTCCATGTGTTTGATGAATGAAGTTTTCGGAAACTAATTAGATAATTTTTTCATTGTACTTCTGGATGGCATACTTATTTACTCAAAGTATGAAGAAGAGTGCGGGATACACTATATAAGGCATGCAATATATATTGTTTCCCTTGGTGTATTTTGAGGGAGAAAAATCATTCATCTCATTCCTTGATCATTCATACTGACACTCCTCTAAGGGGATCTAGAACTGACTAACATTGTATAACACAGTGCTTGGGAAAAATTGGTTTGTGGTCAAAGAGGTAGGTTGTCAGGCTCGTGAGAATTCTCTCCATGTGAGATATGTTTTTTTGAAGAGGCAGGTTGTCAGGCCCATGAGCAATATCTCTAGGTTAGATATTTGTTGACGAAGAGGTGGGGTGTCAGGCCCGTAAGCATTATCTCTAGGTGAGATTTTTTCTAGGAATTGTTCCCTAGTGCATTGGGCATTAGTTGCAGGGCTCTAAGACTTCCTTTCCGGTCCGTTTTTGAAGCCATGGAAGGGAATTGGGGCAACTGAGGGATTGTTGAGAAGAGAATGTGAACACTTATTGGGGTGGGAAAAACATGTGGGGAATGAGGGACTGTAGGCTAGTTGCAACAGTTGGGCAGCTTGGATTGAACAATTTTGTTAATTATCATACCTTAGCCTGAAATTATGAATCCTTTTTCCATGGTGGAGTTTAATCCCTAGCTCGGGGGTGACCTGTTGTTGAAATTATGTGAGAAACATAGTCTATGGTTGGGAGGAATGTCTAAGCTCTGCACACAATTGGTTACTTTTCATAAAAGATAAGTGTCCTTTATGTTCTTGTCTCATTTATTGTGTGCTTAATCATCTATGTATGATATGGGTTTAATTCTTGTATGATGTTGCATATAAGTAATTGTTGTTATTTTGTATAATGTTTCTTGTGCATGTAAGTGTGGTGTTGATATTCAATATTTGTAGTCATACATGCAGAGTATGACACTTGTTATTAGTTATTCTTGTGAATTTAACCTTGTAATAATGGTCACGAGTCTCTGAGGTGCAGTTAGAATGGTCATACTTGTAGGGAAATACTTTTTGCACACAAGAGGTTGGATTTTCTTGTGCGCATAGGGAAGCACTCCACATGCACAAGGAGAACATAATTTGTGTGCGACACCAGAATGGTTGTGCACACAGTAGTGATCACATGTTAAGAGTGGATTTCACACATAATAATGTTGCGTGCTCGGTATTCTTGTGTGCCCTATTGTATTACGTTAATTTCATTGTTATAAGTTGTGTTAGAAGAGGAAAGTTTGTGTGGCGCGACCCAACTTGCGGTCGAGTGTATTACTTCAAGTATTTCTCCATAGATAAATGTTATAGAGTAGAATCTGTGCACTAGATGTTTGAGTAGCATTGCTCAGTAATAAGTTGGGTAACGTTACAGATTGATATCAGAGCGTGGTAACATTACAGATTAGTATTAGAGCGTGGTAACGTTATATTTTGGTATCAAAGCACTGTATCTCAACTAGGAGGTTGGGTACGTTACATTTTGGTATCAGAGCATTGTATCCCATATAGGAGGTTGGGTACGTTACATTTTGGTATCAAAGCATTGTGTCCCAGTTAGGAGGATGGGTATGTTACACCTAAGCCTGATAATGTAAAATAATTTAGGAACTTCATGGGGATAGTTCAGTATTGGAGGAGGTTCATTGCTAATTTTTCTTTTATTGCATCTCCTTTACATGCTTTGAAAAGTACTAATAAGGTATTTCAATGGGGAAGTAAACAATAGAAAGCCTTTGATAACTTGAAATTAAAGATCAGTATAGCCCCAACTCTAGATTTTCCAGACTTGCAACAACCATTTGAGATTGAAATCGATGCATGTGATTATTCCATGGGAGAAATGTTAATAAAAAGGAGGAAACTGTTTTTTTACCATTTTGAGAACTTCACTAGTGCAGTGAGAAATTATCCTACTTGTGAAAAATAATTGTATGCTTTGGTTCAGAGCGTGAAGAAGTGGAAACACTATTTGATGGGAAAAGAGACAATCATTCATATAGATCGTCATCTTTGGAAAGATCTCCAATCACAAACCAAACTACAACAATCACGTCATATCTGGTGGATGGGATCTTTGCAACAATTACATTTGGTCATCATGTATAAGAAAGGTATACAAAACAAAGTTTTTGATATATTATCTTCACCTTTCATTAATGCATCTATTGTTTTAGAGCATAGTTCATTATCTCATGAAAGATACATTTAACAATTTGCTAGAGATGAATATTTTAAGGATGTTTATGAAACACTAATCCATGGTACTAAAGTGGAAGAATTAGAAAGAGTGTAAATTGTGTATTCGACAAGGTGAAAGAGTGCAGGTAAATAGAGAAGCACATACTTCTCTAATTTCTTGTCATTTTGGTATAGGAAAAAAAATAGCTCACTTACAACGTTATTGTTATTATCTTTGGATGTATGAAACTGTGTCAAAATATGTAAAAGGATGTGTGATGTGTGCCACTAACAAACGAAGTAACAGAAAATTAGGTTTGTATATGCCACTTTTTGTACCTTCTCTTCCATGGGAAAGTGTGTCTATGGATTTTGTAGGGGGTTTTACTATGTCCAGGAAAGGTCATGACTATCTATACGTTGTTGTGAATAGATTTAGAAAATGTGTGTTTTAGTGCCTTGTAAGAAACAGGGGACAAAAGAAGGGACTGCACATTTTTTTTCCAGCATGTTTGGATTCATTTTGGTTTTCTTGCATCCATTGTATTTGATCGCGACTCTCACTTTCTTAAGGAATTTTGGTCAACTTTGTGGGAGTTAATGGATGTTAAACTTTAAAACAGAACTTATTTTCATCTAGAGGTCAATGGAAAAATGGAAGTGGTCAATAGGAGAGTGGTACAATTTCTCTGAGGATATTGTAAGAAGCATCCTAAGCTTTGGGATGAATAGTTGCATTATGTGCAACATGCCTATAACCGTGTCATACACAAAGGTATCTTTTTGAGACATGTTTTGGTCATTTACCTAATTCTCCTCTGGACTTCACTTTTGGGAAAGATTCAATGGTAGATGGACGTAATTATGTAGACAAAGACAATAAGTTCATCTAGAAGATGCAATTGGTTAATCAAGTTGTAAAAGAACAATTGGAAAAGAGCCAAGCCAAGTATACGGCTAGGCATGACAAGCATCGGGTTAGTCATCACTTCGAAGTTGGTGATCAATTTTAGCTATACATTAACAAAGAACACCTTAAAGGTGAAGGTAGAAAACTTAAGTCAATGAGGTATGGTCCATTTAAAATTCTAGAAAATACAGATAACAATGTTTTTCACTTATATTTACCTCCATATATGCAGATGTATTACATGGTTAATGTTGAAAAATTGAAACTCTATGAGTCTGCTATGATCATGGATCAAGGTGAGAATGTTAAAGCTCCTTTTTTTGATGATTTTTGTTGGCCCTTGGGTATGGAAGTAATTGAAGAGTAAATAAGAAAACATGGAATGCAAACTACGTGGAAAACGCAGTGACTGATACTGGATCGAAGTGAGTAGAAGAGCAGAAAAGACAATGTGAAGTAAGAGAAAGCAAGCCGTTGGATGAGGAGATTGAGGATGGATAGATCAGAATGGAATATGGATCATGGAAAACTCAACAAGCAGAAAAATCCACCGTTGGATGCTTTGGAGCACCGCGCGAGAAGGAAGGAAAGACAGGTTGGCAAAGCCCTGAAAATGTGGGTCAAGTTGACCTTTGGTTTTAGACACCTGGGGTTTTGGTATATAGGTTTTTGACACTTAGGTTTTGGCCTAAGGTTGTTGGTGAGATATTGTAATGTATAAATAAGAACCTAGATGAGGGAAGAGGGTTGGTTTTGAATTGTCATTGCTATGTGTGATTATTTTGGGGAGAGAGAGAGAGAAGATTTGAGTAGTGAGGGAACTCTATGTTGTAAGATCCTCAGCTGGGTGCGTAGGGAGGGAGGACCGAGAGAAGATAGAAGAGAGAAAGATAGAGGATCTTCTAGCTAAGAGCACAGATAAGAACTGTATTCTTCCATCTTAATATATTATAAAGAACAGTTATGTGGATGTATCCCTAGGGAGAGGGTGAACCACGTACATGTTTGTGTTATGTGTGAATGATGTTGTGTTCTCTTTTTTATGGATATACTATTACTGTATTATTGTGTTAGATCTGACATATAGTTGTGCGAAGTAGATCTAATATGGAAATTGATATCTAGATGTTGTGTTGTTTGTGTATTGGATCTACTTTGTATTCCCCTGGTTTTAGACATATGTGTCCTAGAACCCCCCATAGCTACTTCTGGTGAGACTGCATCTACCTCGCAGGTGTTGCTGAAAGGGCCAATAGTTAGGGATTGTTGGTGCGCTCTTGGAGATGAACCCTGGGTCTTCCCCTGTGCCAACAAATGGTTCTGTTGTCAGGACAGGAATATTATTGAGGGAATGTTAAGGTGGTTTCCATCAAAAACATAGATTTAGAAGTGTATAGAAGATCAAGAAAAGGACTTTGCTGAATCCTAGAACAAGAACCCTAATATTAGTACAGAGGAATGGTTGGGAAGATATATATTTACTGATATACATGAGATTTTCTTTGTAGGAATTCATCAGGAGTTATACAAGTGGCTAGCTAGGTTAGAAGACACCCAATTTGAGATCATATCTAGACCACCTATGGTTTGGACATCGACATTGATCAAGAAGGTAAAGAGAGTTAATAACTCCATGTAAAAAGAGTTGATACCATTGGAGGGTATATCACCGAGTTTGCTATTGACAGAGTAGAGTCATATAGCCAAGATGAGAGGTATTTCTTTAAGGGTCCCAGAGGAAAATTTATACACTTTTTGAAGTTGAAGATCAAGATGCTATTGCATGAGAATAACATCTTGAAGATATAGTAGTTGGTCGGATTGGGAAAGGATAATGTTCAATAACTCAGACAACGATAACGACATAGAGGCTGGACATACGCACAATGGGAGAGAGTTTAGAGAAGTCCCTCTTGCGAACCTGTTTAAGAAGAACTATAGGGATGAGGGTTTCTATAGTGGAGAAGAGGTAGATCTGATAGAGGAAGAGCATTCATAATTTGCTAGGGAAGAGGAAGGGAAAGCTGAAGAACTTCGTTGGGAAGAGATAGAAACTTCAGGAACCATGTCGACTATTGAAGTAAGTACTATTATTCCTCTTGTTATTTCAGCAACATTAAGCAATCAAAGTCAGCAGAGTGCTCTGAGCACTATCACTAGCAGTCCACCACATACTCAGTCAGGGATCCTAGGAAGATCTATTGTAGATGAGATGAGGTTACCCACCTTTAGAGGATATGGATTTGAAGATCCTGATCAACATTGGTTTTTATGTGAAGATCTATGGAGTATTAATAATATCACCGACAAAGTTGTTAAATGAGCTCAGCTCAGTACTACCCTAAGAGATTGCGCACTGAGCTGGTACATGAAATTTGTCCAAGGAGCTGCACTGAAATCATTGAATGTCATTAAGACTTCGGTAATTGCTAAATTCAAGAAACCTAAATTAGAGTCGCAGTGCATTACAGGTCTAAAATAAATCAAGTAGAGAATAGATGAACCTATGTGGGAGTTTGATTAGAGATTTAATACCTTGACAGGCCAATTGAGTATCCAGATCCCAGATGAGCAGAACAAGGAATGGTTCATTGTTTCCCTCTTACCACACATTAGAGTTCCTCTGATTTAACGGAAGATTTCTTCATAGGTTGAGGCGTTGGAGATCACCGTGAGGTTAGAATCAACCCCTATGGGAGAATTTAGCTCAAGTATGAGTCAAATCTTGAGTCAGCTGACTAGCTTATCTCTACAGGTCGAAGATATGAAGAAAGACAAGGGAAAAGAGAAAAGAGAATACATATGGTGTATCAGATGCAAATCAGAAGTCCATGACAAGGAACATTGTCCCTTATTTCATGAATACTTGGCCTCTGGAGCTCCGATCCCTTTGAAGAAAGCTACCCTACCCTGGTGCGAGGTATGTAGAAATCGACATCACCCTGGTCAATGTTACTATCTACAAAAATATGTCTAGACACCCACAAATATGTATTACATGTTCTGTAAGTCGGTAGGACACGATGACATGTATTGTAGGGATTACGACCTCATGCATGAAAGGTCGAGGGATATATAAAAAATTCAAGGCAAGGTACGACAAGAAGGAAGCATTGTGAAGTATAATTCCCTAGGAAGAGGAAAATTCAACCCTCATGGTGGATTTAGAGAAAGAGGATGAGGAGGAGGTATGGGATGAGGTAGGGGCCAAATCATTTGTTATAAATGCATGCAACTAGGAAACTTAGCAAGGGATTGTCAGAACCCTTGTACCACTTGCAGCTACTCCAGCTCATTCGAACATGTTATCAAAGATTGTCCTGTGCTGCTAGACAAACTTCAGGAGAGACGATGACCTCAATAGAACTTGCAAGTCAACTAATATACGCTAAACCTTGCAGAGAGGACCCTAGAGTCAATGTTATCACTAGAGGGGGCATTTTTATAGGAGAAGACAGAGTGACCCAAGGAAAGACTATAGAAGAATCAAGGGTCAGGAAAGCTGCAGAGAAGACACAAGTTTTTGTTGCAAAGAAAGAAAAACAAATATTTGAGGAGGCAAGAAAAGAATTCGGTAGAGACAAAGGTTCTTCATTGAAGACATGACCATAAGTAAGAGAATGTGGAATGCCTCTGGCATTCGAACAATCTTCTCTGCCAGGAGAAGGAAAAGAGGTAAGCAAGCTCATGGAATTCTTATATATTTGTATTAAGTTGATTCAGGATGAAAGAGATGTACAAGAGATACAAAATTTAATTAGATAGTACGAGCTAGGAAAGATAGATCCCTTCTTGAATAGGGAAGTACACCATGTTTCTAAAAAGAGAAGTGTAAATAAGGAACTACAACTGAATGCTCAAATTGGAGAGTATGATATAGACTATGTAGTCCTCGACTTAGGGTCGGAGTTCAATGTCATGACAAAGTAGAACTGGGCACTGATGGGAAAACCTAAGTTAATCTATTCCCCTATCAGGCTTAGGATGGCTAATCAACAAGCTATAAGCCCCTTTGGAAGATTCAAAAACTTGCCTATGGACATCAACAAAGTAAGGAAATTTGCAGACTTTGAGGTGATTGAGATAGTTGATGATAACTGTCCTTACCCTACGTTGTTAGGAATTGTTTGGGCTTTCAATAATTCCACTGTGGTTGATTTAAAGAAAAGAATAATGACATTTGAAGGAGATGGCCTTAGGGTCATTTCACCTTTGGATCTCGATGAAGGTCAGAGATACACCGAACCCATCCAAGAAGAAGACCATGCATATGAACTAGAAAATATATACAAATTAACAGTCAGACAACAAGATTACATTAATCCCATGGTGGATGGGAATCTAAGTTGGCGAAGTGACAACGCATGTTTATTAGATTCATAAGAAGCACTAGAGAAATGGCAGAACAAAATGTATGAAGTATCTACAAGGAGATCTGCTATATTAACCAGAGAAGTTTGTTGGATCGACACAATAGTAAGTAACTTGCCCACCTTTGATGGTCTAAATCATTTAGAAGATTTCTTGTTGGAATTTAAATAAATTGTACCAATACAAAAAAGATTGTTGGAAATGGATGAGGCCCTAAAAGCAACCCCAACAAGATGGCGGGGGACACAAAAAAACAACATTACAAACTGGATACAATGCCACACTTTGATGACAACACAGTTTTCAAAGCAAGTAGAAGGCTACGAAGTTAGGTACACAGGTCGAAGTTGTCTGAAGGACCATGTGCGATGTTGCGAGGAAGCATGGAGAAACATTTCTCAAGAGCAGTGGGTGCACAAATTCATCAACACATTGGACACAACCCCTATCAACTGGTATCTTCAAGCATAACTGCACCTCATCACTGCATATTAGGAAGGTATGACCCAGAAATTTGTCATTACCCTTTTTTTTGAAATCCAATATCCTACAATGGATCAAGTGTTATAGATCGTAAGACATAAAGTATTTGAAGAGGCACATAGCCTCCCTTTGGAACAAGAAGAGGACGAATGGACTACACCTCTCCAGAAATTGCAAGGTTGTTACAATATCAATGCTGACGAAGACGATGATCCTAGGAAGGTGAACATCGTCAAAACAAAAGGCCAAAGAGACATAGAAGGACTATGATTTAAACTACCTTTCATTGGATAGTCGATCAAGATCAAGAAAGTCAACATTGGAATAGAGCAAACACCAAAGATTATTGGGATGCTTCCACTATTGACAAGATCACAAAGTTACTGCATGAATATAAGGACTTGTTCAACCAAGTTCACTAATATGAATGGCATTAAAGGGCCCATGGGAGAGATGATGATCCCTTTGAAACTAGATGAAAATACAGTCAAACAGAGACCCTACAGATTGCACCCTAAATATAAGGATAAAGTGAAGATTGAACTTGACAGAATGTTTGAAGAAGGAATCATAGAACCTGTTGAAGAGCCAGAGTGGATTAGCCCTATGGTGGTACAAGACAAGAAGATAGGAGAAATCAGGATTTACGTAGATCATCGAAAGCTGAATGATGCCTTTTTGCATGACCCATTCCCTATGCCATTCACTGACGAAGTGTTAGATAATGTAGGAGGACAAAAGGTATATTCTTTTACAGATGGATTTTCAGGATACCATCAGATCCGGATTGCTAAAGAAGATTGCCATAAGACCACATTTGCAACACAATGGGGATCCTACCAGTATACAGTGATGTCATTTGGATTGAAGAATGCCCCAACCATATTTTCTAGGATGGTGGTACTGGTCGAAGCATTCAAGGAGTTTTTACATAAATTCCTGGAAGCATATTTTGATGATTGGACTATTTTTAGCTTATTACAAAATCATATTGAATGTTTAAGACTAATGTTGGATAAGTGAAGGCAATGTCAGATTGCCTTGAACCTAAAGAAGTGCATCTTCTTTTCACCCTTTGGAGTGTTGTTAGGTCATATTGTGTATAAGTAGGGATTGCTGGTAGACCCATCTAAGATTACCATTATAGTTGATCTGCCACCTCCTACTCCAGTCAGATAGTTGTGCACTGTGCTGGGACACACTGGATATTACAGGAAGTTCATTAAAGGCTATGAACAGATCACACCACCCATGGATAATCTTTTGAATAAAGACTGTTAGTTTAATTGGATAGAAGAATTCCAGTAGAGCTTCAACACATTGAAACAAAAAATGGTTACTGTGCCTATCCTAGTTTTCACGTGCATGTTGATGCATCTTCTATTGCATTAGGAGTTGTGTTAGCACAATCAGGAACTTGAGACATTGAACACCCTCTAGAATTTTCTACCAGGAAGCTATCAACAACTGAAATTAATTACACCACCACTGAGAGAGAAGGGTTATCCATGGTGTATGCACTACAGAAGTTTCACCACTACTTGTTTGGAGGACACTTTAAAATTTTTACTGATCACTCCGCGCTGAAATACCTAGTCAACAAGCCAATGTTTGGGGGGAGAATATGCAGATGGATTCTGCTATTTCAGGAATATGATTTCGAGATCGTGGTTAAGACAGGAAGAATGAACAAAGGCCCTGACCACTTGTCGAGGTTAGAACATGGATAAGAGCCTACTAGTTTGGAGGATACATTGCCAGATGCACATTTGTTGGCCGTTAGAAATATTGATGATAAATTCATGGAGATAGTCTAGTTACTGTTAACAGGAATGCCACCGAGTGAATATACAATCACCCAAAATAAAAAACTAGTAGTGCGCGCTACATACTTTTCACTTATAGTTGGACAACTATACAAGATGAGGGCCGATGAGTTATTGAGGAGGTGTGTTATGGAGACAGAGCGACTGTTGATCCTCATAGAAGCTCATGAAGGCATCACAAGAGGACACTACGTAGGGAAAGAAACAACACGGAAGGTTCTTAGAGATGGGCTTTGGTGGCCTACCTTACACAGAGATGCTAAGGACTATTACAGATCCTATGATGTATGTCAAAGAGTTGGGAAATTGTCCAGAAGAGATGAAATGCCTTTAGCACTACAATTGACCCTACAAGCATTTGAGAAATGGGCCATTGATTTTGTGGGGCCTATAAACCCACCAGGGAAGCACACAGGAGCCAGATACAAAGTCACTGCGATAGAGTACTTGACCAGATGGGCCGAAGTAAGAGAAGTTAAGGATTGTAGTGCAACTATAGTTGCACGCTTCATATTTGATGACATCGTAACCAGGTTTGGATTCCTGCAGATCCTTATGAGCGATCAAGGCACACATTTCATCAATAAGACTGTTGAAGCCTTGACTGAGGAATTTGCAATCCATCACCAGAAGAGCACACCCTACCATCCACAAGAAAATGGGACAGTTGAAGTATTCAATAAGATTTTGGAGACAGTGCTAACGAAGATTTGCAGTGTGAACAAGGAAATTGATTGGGATTTAAAAGTACCAACAGTACTATGGGCCTACATAACCACTTGCAAGAAGATAACAATGCATACCCCCTTTAAGTTGGTTTATGGCCTTGAAGCAGTTATCTCGATGGAATAATTGGTCCCAATCTTAAGAATCACAACCTTTACAGATATGGATGACACTGGCGTTGTTCAAGAGAGGCTCACTCAGTTGGTTGAACTAGAAGAAGACATATTTTTTGCAAGATTCCATCAGCAGGTACATAAGAAAAGAGAAAAATCCTACCATGATAGACACATCAAGAAGAAGGCATTTAAGCAAGGATATTTGGTTATGGTATATGATAGTAATTTCATGAAGCATCCAGGAAAGTTCAAAATGCATTGGCTTGGACCATATGAGGTTGCCTATGTTACAAAAGGAGGAGCTACGCAATTGAATACTTTGAATGGAGAATGGAAGGAAGGTTTGGTGAATGGGAGCCAGTTGAAATTATATTATGACAACTTGATGCCTCACAACTCTCATTAACAACATATGGAAAATGGTATAGGTACCAGGTGCAGTTGAAACTATGTACCAAACATAGAAAAGACAACTTGCACAAGGAAGGGAGGGATAGAGTAGAAACCAAACGTTGCTTCGTGCAACCTGAAGACAAAGTAAATCAGAAGGATTGGATCTGAAGTCCCTCGGGACAAGTCATAGGTGAGTGTTGGGGGCCTGTTGGCCCTTGGGTATGGAAGTAAGTGAAGAGTAAAGAAAAAAAGACAGAATGTGAACTGCACGGAAGACACAATGACTGATACTGGGTTGAAGTGAGAAGAAGAGAAAACAATATGGTGTGAAGTAAGAGAAATCAAGCCGTTGGACGAGGAGATCAAGGATGGACAGATCAGTAAAGAATATGGATCGTGGACAACTCAACAAGTGAAAAAAACCACCATTGGATGCTTTGGAGCACCGCGCGAGAAGGAAGGAAAGACAGGTTGGCGAAGCCCTGCAAATGTGGGTCAAGTTGACCTAGGGTTTTGGTATCTAGGGTTTTGACACTTAGGTTTTGGCCTAAGGCTATTGGTGAGCTATGGTAATGTATAAATAAGAACCTAGATGAGGAAAGAGGGTTGGTTCTGAATTGTCATTTCTATGTGTGATTATTGTTGGGAGAGAGAGAGAAGATTTGAGCAGTGAGGGAAGTCTGTGTTGTAAGATATTCAGCTGGGTGTGAAGATCAACCCTACAGCTAGGTGTGCAGGGAGGGAGGACCAAGAGTAGATAGAAGAGAGAAAGGGCCAGCTAAGAGCACAGATAAGAAATGTATGCTTCCATATTAATATATTATAAAGCACAGTTCTGTGGACGTAGCACTAGGGAGAGGGTGAACCACGTACATCTTTGTGATGTGTGTGATTGATGTTGTGTTCTCTTGTTTATGGATATACTATTACTGCATTATTTTGTTAGATCTGACAAATAGTTGTGTGAAGTAGATCTAAGCTAGCAATTGATATCTAGATGTTGTGTTGTTCTTATATTGGATCCACTTTGTATTCCCCTGGTTGTAGACATCTGTGTCCTACAACCCTCCATAGCTACTTTGGGTGAGACTGCATCTACCTCGCAGGTGTTGCTAAAAGGGCCAATAGTTAGGGCTTGTTGGTGCGCTCTTGGAGTTGAACCCTGGGTCTTCCCTTGTGCCAACAATTTTTCTCCTAAATATCTTGATGAGTTGCAAGAAGATATTATTCTTGACAAAAATGTGAGGACTTCGCAAATAGGTGATGTCGAGTACCTTTGTGTGGATCTAAAAGGAATGCATCCAAGTACATCATGATGAATGGATACTACAAAAGTGAGGGACTTGTACCCTCACTTATTTTATGAATAAAACCCATATTTTTGGTGGTCCAAAAGATTCTTAGTGGGGAAGAGTGATCCAAACAGATCCCCACAACTAATCCAATCAGATGGTCTCAAATATTTGCAAAATATTATCATTCAAGCCACCACATGGATTCAACAAGGTGCCCAATACTTTCCATATCTAATTAAAAGGGAGAGGATATTTCTAATGGCTACCCAAATCCCAAGCAATGTGGGATAATTCCATGGAGAGTTGGAGACAGAGGGAGAGTGAGAAAGGATGAGTCTTCCTACCCCTATCTAGGTGATTAGAGGAACTTATGGGGATAATAAATAACCACTACGTGCATGTTGTGCATCCAAACAATAATATTAACCCTAGGAAAAATGATAGCATTCACAATTTGGTTATAGTGGAAATCGATCGAATCGTGACCTGTCTAAGGTTTGTTCGGTGACTTCAAAGTGAGGAGGGTTATGAAAAAATGTGTGATTTTTGAGAGAAGATACTCAGGTGAAGGTACTACCATCAAATAGAATCTGGAACTTCCCACCTAGAGTCATCGAGGGTTATCAATGTGATAGCTGACAATGTGGAAGTTATGAGGTTACAAAACTTTGCTATGGAAGGTGTAAACCCCACTTTGCAGAGAGATAAAAAATTAACAATTCAAACCCCAACCTTCATTGAAAGAGGATATATAAGGAAAAAAAATTGGGTCATGCAATCAGATCGGTAGCAAAGAGCCCCTTCATTGGGAGAATAGGAATTTTTTTGTTCATTTTTATTGTGGGAAGAAACCATTGAAGGTAGAGGAACCTATGCTATTATCTTCCTATAGGACATCAAAGACTATTTTTGTAGATTAAGGGCCATTATTTTATTTAAATAGGTGAAATGATGTACTTTCCATCCTTATGAATGGATCCGTTTGTCATTTGAAGTGTACCCAGAGACATAGCCCATATGGGTGAACCCATTATCAATTTTCTAAGTATTCCATGTGTAATTTTAGTTTTGGTTTAAAATTCCAGTCTTCAAATACCAACTTTTAATCAATTAAGTTGATTTTTAACAAAGTTGTGGAAAATTAAGAGGCTTGTTATAAGAATCCAAATTAGTGGAACAAAATATTTAGCACTAATTTCATATCATGGAAGAAGGATTATCGGTTTGAACTAGGAGTAAAGGACCCATAACTCAAAAAAAACCAATTGTGTGCCAAACTCGGAATACAAGAAACCATGGGATATGAATCCCACTTTTAGACCTACCCCTATAATCTATGATATGCATAATCCTTCAACTAATTATTCAAAGTCTATGGAATAAAATATTGTCGAAGATATAAAGAAGATCAAAGAAAATATTTCAATACTCGACAACAATGCAACTTATTGTTGAAAGATTTGAAAGATGAAGAGATCCAATCTTCAACTTATGTTAACATGGATAATAAGACATTGACATATAATACATAGAAAGCAGTGATCAACACTACGCTTATGGAAAAAAACTGTAAGTCTTTGAATCCTCCTTTCCCACTGACTTTTGGTATTTTCAATCAAAACATTCATAATTGTCTAGTAGCTTTGAGTTATTCCTATAATGTCATTCCATATTGTGTGTGTAAATTGTTGAATGCTACCCCAACTAAATGTTCAACATGCATAATTTAGCTTGATATATCTGAAGTTAAAGTAATTGGTGAATTGAAGGATGTTTTGATCAAAGTAGCTTCTAATCCCAAGGTTCACTAGTTTATAGACATTGTTTTGGTTGATATTACAAAGTATATGGTCCCTTACTCAATAGAGATTGGTCACATAAATTACAAGGTTACTTTTCATCAAATTGGTTGCACCTCTAGCTTCCATAGAACATACATCCAAACAATATCATAATTTATAGATAAATATACATGAAGCATATTGTTACTTATCCTGAGGAAACTAATGAACCTTCATCTTTAGAACTTCCAATTCTTCGAAATTATTCTTTAGACCCTAATTTTGGTAATTTTGTTGCTGAAGTTTTTGATGTACATGAAACACAATGATCTGAATTGACTTTACAGGAAGATAATTGTCACAAGACATGAAGTAGCACCAATTTTGTAAATGATGTAAATTCTAGTTCTTTTAATAATCTAAATACATTACATAAAAAAACAGATTTTTAAGTATACCCCTGCTATATGGACTCTATTTTTTTATGGTTCCAAATCCCAGGAGGGAGATGGAGTTTGTTGTTTTTTGATTGATCCAAGGGGTAAACATAGTTTCATTTCTTGTAGATTAGATTTTGATTGTATCAATAATAAATAAGAGTATGAGACACTTTTCCAAAGTCTTCCAAAGTCTTAAAAAGGCCATTGAATCAACAATTGAAAAAAATTAAAGTGTTTGGATATTCCGAGATCATCGTTATATAGATTAAAAATACAATACATTTTGATTCACCACATCTTAAGAATTATCAACAAGAAGTGTATAGGTTAATCAACAAATTTAATTCATTTAATATCTCTACTATCTCACGTCCTGAAAAGATTGTAGCTAATTCATTAACTATTGTTGCTTCTAGACTCGCTCCATTAGAAGATTTAGAAGCAAGTAGGTTTTCCATCGAGTTTATTTATAGACCTCTATTCCATAAAATATTACTAGTTGGAAAGTATTTGAGGGTGATGAACAAATCTTAAAATTTCTCACCAATGGGGAGAATTTCAAGGATTTAGTTATTGATGATGATCAATTTCAAGAAACTCTAGTAGAGGACAAGGAAAAAACAACTAAAACAAAACCACACACTATGCCCAAAGGTATTGTTAATATGGAAAAATTGTTTAACCTACAAAATAGATTTAAAGGATCACCAAATGTGAAAACTTGTAGTTCCAATATAGGTCACAAAGTCATCAATCTAGGAACTACAAAAAAATCTAAAGAATGTTAATATTGAGAGAGGTTGTTCTGAACAGGAAAAGAGAGCATATATTAAATTGTTTAAATAATAACAATCTATATTCACATGGTCATATGATGACCTGAAAACTTATGACACATGGATCTATTACAATAGCAACACAACATGCATCTACCATTCAACAAGCTAGATCTATCCTTCACAACTATAGATCTGATATAATACAATATTGCAGATAACAATATAACAATGGTAGAGATCAAAGCATCAATCACACACACAACAACACATGTACATGGTTCACCCTCTCTCTAGGGATACGTCCACAAAACTGTGCTTATGATTTATTAAGGTAAAGCATACAGTTCTTATCTGCGCTCTTAGCTAGCAGATCTTCTTTCTTCTCTCTTTCTCTCTCCTTCCTGTGCACTTAGCTGCAGGACTTGACCTTTGCACATAGTAGAAGATATTACAATATCTGAAGGCTCTCTCTCTTGGCACTTCTTGCTAACAATACAATAATCTCTCACCACAACAATAGAGCTAGATGAACAAAAATATCGTACCGCCTCGACCCAAGTCCTCTTGACCTTTATTTATACATTACAATACCTCACCGACAACCTTAGGTTGAAACCTAGGTGCTAAAACCCTAAATACCAAAACCTTAGGTGTCTAAAACCCTAGGTCAACTTGATCCACTTTTTTCGAGATTCACTAGCCTGTCTTTCCTTCCTTCTCACGCGGTGCTCCAAGGCATCCAACAATGGCTTTCTTCGCTTGCTGAGTTGTCCTCGATCCCTCTTCCTTGATGATCTATCAAACTTGATCTTCTCATCCAACAACTTTCTTTTCCATACTTCACTCCATCTTCTCTGCTCTTTTGCTCACTTCGATCTAGTGATAGTCACTATGTCTCCCACGAATTTTGATTTTTACCTTTTCTTCCTTGTTCTTCTCTTCCTTCCATAACCAAGGGCCAAAAGGCCCCCAACACTCACTCATGACTCGTCCCGAGGCACTTTGGATCTGATCCTTCTATTTTGCTTCTAATTTGGACTGCGCAGGGAAGCCTTTACTTTATGTTCTATGCCTCCTCTCCCTCCTTGTGCAGAGTGTATTTTCTCTATCTGGTACCCAATTTCAATTGCACCTGGTACCTAGAACCTTTTCTTGTTGTTTTTATTGAGAGTTACGAGGCAGTTGGTTGTCATAGTACAACTTCAATCGACTCCCATTCACCAATCCTTCCTTCCAATCTCCCTTCAATGTTTTCAATTGCGCAACTCCTCCTTCTGTAACATAGGCAATCTCATATGATCCAAGACAATGCATTTTGAACTTCCCTGGGTGTTTTATAAACTTACTGTCAACACCAGTACTAAATCACCTTGCTTGAATGCTTTCTTCTTGATGTTCCTGTCATGATATTCCTTCTCTCATTCCTTCTGAACCTGCTGGTGGAATTCTGTAATGAATCTGTCTTCTTCTAGTTCAACCAACCGTGCAAGTCTATCACGAACAACGCCAATATCATCCTTGTTTTTAAATGAAACAATCCTTAAGATTGGTACCAAGTATTCCATCGGGACAACAACTTCAAGACCATAAACCAATTTGAAATGGTTCCACATTGTTAATTTCTTGCAAGTGGTTCTATAGGCCCATAGTACTGTAGGCACTCTTAAATCCCAATCATCGCTATTCACACTCCAAATTTTCATCAATGTTGTCTCCAATATATTGTTGAATGATTCAACTATCCCATTTTCTTGTGGATGGTAAGGTTTACTCATTTGATGGTGGACTGAAAATTCTTCAGTCAGGGCTTCAACTGTCTTATTGATGAAGTGTGTTCCTTGATCTCTCATAAGGATCTTGGGACATCCAAACCTGGTTATTATGTCAACAAATATAAATCGTGTAGTTGTAGTTGCACTACAATCCTTGACTGCTCTAGCTTTGGCCCATCTCATTAAGTATTCTGTTGCATAAATGATGTACCTTTCTCCTGTGTGCTTCCCTAGTGGGTTCATGGGTCCCATGAAGTCAATGAACCATTTTTCAAATGCTTGTAGGGTCATTTGTGGTGCTAATGGAATTTCATATTGTCTAAATGGTTTCCCAATTCTCTGGCACACATCACAGGCTCTAGCATAATCCTTAGCATATTTGTGTAAGGTAGGCCACCAAAGGACAACTCGCAGAACCTTCTGCGTAGTTGCTTTCCCTGCGTAATGTCCTCCTGGGATGCCTTCATGAGATTCTGTGAGGATCAATGGTCACTATGTCTCCATAATGCATCTCCTTAGTATTTCATCGGGTCCTAGTTTGTATAGTTGACCAGCTATCAATGAAAAGTCTACAACGCGCACCTCTAGTTGTTTCTTCTGGGGAAATGTAAACTCACTAGATTCCATTTCTATTGATAGGAACTGGATGATGTTTGCGAAGTGGTCATCAATATTTCTAATGGAGAGTAGTTGTGCATCCGATAATGTATCCTCCAAACTGGTGGGTTCTTCTCCATGTTCCAACCTCGACAGGTGGTCAGGGCCCTTGATCGTTCTTCTTAGTTTAACTATGATTTCAAAATCATATTCTCCCCCCCCCCAAAAAAAAAACTGGCTTGTTGACCAGGTATTTCAGCACAGAGTGATCTGTAAAAATTTTGAAGTGGCCTCCCAACAAGTAGTGGCAAAATTTCTGTAGTGCGTACACCATGGATAATCCTTCTCTTTCTGTTGTGGTGTAGCTAATCTCAGCTGTAGATAGCTTCCTGCTAGAAAAAGCTAATAGATGGTCGATATCCCCTTCTCCCAATTGTGCCAGTACTTCTCCCAGTGCAATAGAATATGCATCGACGTGCACATGAAACTCCTTGTTCCAATCTAGAAAAATCAGAACGGGCGTAGTGACCATCTTCTGTTTCAGCGTGTCGAAGCTCTACTGGAATTTGTCTATCCAACCAAACTGACAATCCTCCTTCAACAACTTCTCCATCAGTGTTGTGATTTGGGCATAACCTTTAATGAATTTCCTGTAATAGCCAGTATGTCCTAGTGCAGTGCGCAGTTGTTTGACTGAAGTAGGAGGTGACAAATCAACTATAATTGCAATTTTAGATGAATCAACCAACAATCCCTGCTTGCGTATAATATGGTTTAATAACACTCCAAATGGTGAGAAGAATATGCACTTCTTCAGAGTCAAAGAAATTTGACATTGCCTGCATTTATCCAACATTATCCTTAGACATTCAATATGATTTTTCAACAAACTAAACATAGTCTAGTCATCAAAATATGCTTCTAAAAATTTATGCAAAAATTCTTTGAATGCTTCGACCACCACCCTAGAAAAGATGGCTAGGGAATTCTACAGTCCAAATGTCATCACTGTATATTGGTAGGATTCCCATTCTGTGGAAAACGTGGTCTTGTGGCGGTCCTCCTTAGCAATATGGATCTAATGGTCTCTTGAAAATCCATCTATAAAAGAATATACCTCCTTGCCTCCCACGTTGTCTAATACTTCATCATTGAATGGTGTAGGGAAAGGGTCATGCAGATATGCATCATTCAACTTCTTGAGGTCCACACATATCCTGATTTCTCCTGTCTTATTGTCTTGTACCACCATAGGGCTGATCCACTCTGATTCTTCATCAGGTTCAATAATCCCTGCTTCCAGTATTCTGTCAAGCTCAATGTTCACGTTTTCCTTTTATTTTGGATTCAATCTGTAGGGTATTTTCTTGATTGGCTTTACACCTGGTTTCAAAGGGATCCTCATATATCCCATAGGACCTTTGATACCCATCATATCAGTGAACTTGGTCGGAAACAAGTCCTGATATTTGTGCAACAACTCTGTAATCTTGTCAATGGTAGCAACATCCCAATAATCTCCGACATTGGCAACCTTTGGTGTCTCCTCTGTTCCAATATTGACCTATTTGATCTTGATTGGTTGAGAAATAAATGGTAGCTCAAATACTAGTCCATACACATCTCTTTGGCCTTCTATTTCAGTGATGTTTACCTTCCTCGGATCATCGTCATCATCGACATTGATGTTGTAGCAACTCTGCAATTTCTAGAGAGGCGCAGTCCATTCGTCCTCTTCTTGTTTCATAGGGAGGCTAGATGCCTCTTCGAATACCTTTTGTTTCACAATCTGTAATGCTTGGTATACTAAAGGATATGGACTTTCAAATGAAAAGGTGGTGACAAAATTCTGAATCATACCTTCCCAATTTGCAATGATGAGGCACAACTCCGCTTGAAGGTACTAGTTGATAGGAGTCATGTCCAGCGTGTTAATGAATCTGTGCACCCATTGTTCTCAAGGAATGTCACTCCAGGCCTCTTCACAGTTTCTCACATGGTATTTTGGGCAACTTCGACTAGTATACCTTACTTCGCAACTTATTGCTTGTGTTGAGAATTGTGTTGTCATTAAACTTCGGCATTGTGTCTAGTCTGTGATATTTTTTTTATGCGTCCCCAACCATATTTCTAGTGTGTATTTCAGGGCCTCATCCATGGCCAACAATATCTATTGTGTTGGTACACTCGCTTCGAAGTCCAACAAGAAGGCCTCTAATTGATTCATACCATCAAATGTGGGTAAGTCGCTTACTGTTGTAGTGAACTTCTCTGGTTAATCTAGCACATCTTATGGTAGATAATTCATACATTTGGTTCTACCACTTCTCTAATTCTTCTTCTGAACATGATGAACACATGTAGTCACTTCACCAACTCAGATTCCCATTGACTGTAGGGTTGATGTAATCCTGTTATATGGATGTTAGTTTGTAGATATTTTCTAGTTCGTATGCCTGGTATTCTTCTCTGATGGGCTCTGTATATCATTGACCCTCATCTGGATCTAAGGGTGCAATGAACCTAAGGCCATCTCTTTCAAATGCCATACGTTTTTTCTTCAAATAAAAAACAGTGGAATTTTTGAAGGCCCAATCAATTTCTAGCAATGTAGGGTAAGGGAAGTTGTCATCAACAATTTCAATTACCTCAAAATCTGCAAAGGTTCTAACTCCGTCGATGTCCACAGGGACATGCTCCAATCGTCCAGATGGGATGAAAACTTGTTTATTAGCCATTCTAATCCTTATAGGGGAATAGATCAGCTTGGGTTTTCCCATCAGTGACCAATTTTTCTTTGTCATGACATTGACCTCCGACCCTAAGTCGAGGACCACATAGTCTATATCATAATCTCCTATTTGAGCATTCAAGTGTAATTATTTATTTGTCCTTCTCTTTTTACCAATTTGGTGTACTACCCTATTTAGTAAGGGGTCTATCTTCCCTAGCTCATACTGCCTGATTAAGTTCTGTAGTTCTTGCACAACGTTCTCATCCTGAATTAAATTAATACAGGTGTATAATAATTTGGTAAGCTTACTTACCTCTTTTCCTCATTTTGGTGAAGCCGACTGATCAAATGCCTGAGGCATCCCATATTCTCTCACTTTTGGTCATGTTTTTGATGAAGACCCTTGGTCTCCCTTGAACTCCTATCTTGCCTCCTCAAATATATGTCTTTCTTTCTTCGCATCAAAATCCCGAGTCTTCTCCGCAGCTTTCCTTATACCCGAGTCTTCTGTGATCTTTCCTTGGATCATTCTATCCTCTCTTGTAGCAGTGCCTCCTCAAGTAATAACAATGAATATAGGGTTTTCTCTATGTGGTTCAACATATATTAGTTTCACTTGTGAGTTCTTATGAGGTCCTCGTCTTTCCTGAACCTTAGCTAGCAGTACAGGGCAATCCTCAATGACATGCTCGAAGGAGTTGCAATAACTGTAAGTGGTGCAAGGGTTCTGGGAGTCCCTTGCTAGATGTCCGAGCTGCACACAGTTATAATAGATTATTTTTTCTTGGCCTTGGCCCATACCTCCTCCTCGTCCTCTGAATCCACTACGGGGATTGAAGTTTCCTCTTCCTCGGGAGTTATACTACATAGTGTTTCCTTCTTGATGTACTTCACCTTGGATATTATATATATATCTTGATATTTCATGCATGAGGTCATAAGCTCTACAATCTCTATCATCATGCCCTACTGATTTACAGAATGTGTAGTGCAAGTTTGTGGGTGTCTGACTGTATTTCTGCATGTAATAACACTCACCAAGGCGATGTCGATTTCTGCATACTTCGCACCAAGGTAAGGTGACTTTCTTCAAGGGTCTCGAAACTCCAAAAGCCAAGTATTCATTGAATAAAGGGAAGTGTTCCTTGTCATGACCTTCTGATCTGCATCTGACACACCATATTTCTTCTCTTTTTTCGTTTCCCTTGTCTTTCTTCATGTCTTCGACCTGTAGAGACAAACTAGTTAGCTGACTCAAGATCTGACTCATACCTGAGCTGGATTCTCCCATAGTGGTTGATTCAATATTCATGGCGATCTCCAATGATTCTACCCGTGAAGCGATCTTCTACTGCATCAGGGGGACTCTGATATGTGTTAAGAGAGTAGCGATGAACCATTCCTTGTTCTGCTCATCTGGGATCTTAAAATTCAATCATCCTGTTAGCATCTTGAATCTCTAGTCAAACTCCCAAACAGGTTCGACTACATTTTTCTTGATCTCTTTCATCTCTGTAATACATTATGAATCTGACTTAGGTTTCTTAAACTCCATAATCAACACATTCTTGATATCATTCAATGGCTTAGGTTGCACAAGTCCTTGGACAAGCTTTATGTACCATCTCAACGCATAGTTTCTCAGTGTAGTGCTAAACTGGTTTCTTTTAACAAGTTCATCGGTAATATTTGTAATGTTCCATATGGCCTCAGACATGAACTAGTGTTGATCAGGATCTTCATATATATATCCTCTAAAGATAGGGAGCCTCATTGTTGTGGTGGGAAATCCCCTTATGGACTAGCACTTAGGGTTATATTATGCATGCACATAAGACCGAAAGAACCCTACTTTCTACTGTCGTCCCGGACCTAATCCCCATTTCTTTTAAGAAAATACATCATTAAACGAACATACCTTGTTCCAGATTTTCGATGTCGATCTTTCTTCATGCTTGATCGCTTGCTAGCAGCTATCCTCCCAAGACTGAACTGCGTACAAAACAAGCAACAAACTCTACATGCATTTGTTCTACAAATTAATTGGTTAGAGATTCAAACATGCATTCACTAAACTATGAAGAACTCATATAGTGGGACGGGAAAAGCATTTCTTTATTATTAACTTTAATGAATCAAATTACAATGTCGAGACTAGCCACTGCTCCGCGAACATGATCTTGGGCTCCTCTTCAAATGTCCTCCAACTTCTTTGCTTTGTATCTCTCTTTGCACAAGGATGGCTAAAGGGTTGGGACAATGGGAATGTGAAATTGGGTAGAGTTTCTTTACTCTTATTCTCCTCTTCCAAATAGGACCCCTAACCCTTCTTTTATAGGCTAGAAGAAGCTAGGTATTTGGATGAACCCTTGGCCATGCATGGCCGAAAGATTCAGTTAACTCCCCTAAAGCTCTGTGTTTCGTCGGTAACTTTCATTTTTTCGTTCTTTTGTAGGTACACGCGGGTTGTTTTAGGTCAGCTAGCGTGTACACGTGTGTAGTAATGGAGTTGGGTGTGTGGGCCATTATAAAGGAGGTTTTTTAAAGAGTTGTTCAGTAGTGCTTTGGAAAATAAGGGATATGAGATGGCCTGATGCCAGGTAAGCATGTATGGTGAAAATTAGGGTTATAAAAGATGCCCCCTAATGTGTGAGGTCAGAAGAGCATCCGATGGCCGAAATACATTACCAATCTTTACTGATGTGCTGAACAAGTGAGCCCAGGGACCAGGAACCGAGAGGCGTCGTCTGCAAAATAAAAAATGTCTCACTGAGGCGGGCATACCCATGCTTGGGATAGAATAGAATCATGGCTACCAATCAAATACACTGTAGATCCATGCCAAATAACTATATAAAGTGTAGCCATGAACAATACACAACGGAGCTACATCTCGAAATAAAAAAAGATATACATTTAGAGTATCCATCTTCTAGAAGCTGATACGGCCTGATGGATGGAGATGAGGTCTTCAAATCTCGAGAAACAACTTCAAAATATTAAAAAATTGAGTAGGAGTGTAATATGAGTGTATGAATTCTCTACCCAGAGGTCTTCGATGGCTCGTCGGTCATAGACTAGAGAATCTTGACGATCAGACTAAAGGCTTCATTGATTTTGAACAAAGACTTGATTGGACATTTAGGATGGCTGGGTATGAGGGCAAGAGACAAATTGCAGAGGGGTTGACTCAGGCTTGGTAGAAACTTCCCTTGGACAACAACACGACAAATGATGAGACTTAGGCAGCATGGCATTAATCATAAGTTTACGAAGCAGGAGGCAACACAAACTCTCCTAATGTTTGGAAGAATAACCAAATGGAGGAGGAAACAACTCTATGTAGCAAGAACAACTTCCTAAGGTCATATTATATCCCATAGTTTGACGAACAAATAGACATATGTGCTTTATCCAAGGGCGTCTCATTATGGTGCCAATAAATAAAATACTTTTCCCTTCCTCTTTTTGGGGTATATTTGATTTTTTTGTCTTTTTCAATAATTTTGGAAAAAAGAATAAAGGAATGTTACGTTACAATGGAGGAATGAGTGTTACAAACATACAAGTTCAAGGCGTAAGGACCAGACTGATTTTTAGAATAATGATACTCAGGAAAAATCCTCCGGGGGCCAAGGGTGTTAAGATGCAGAAGCAAAGTGCTATAAGGCTGGCGTATAAGGTATGAAAACGCGGTTAACAAAACACACAATGGTAACATCCTTCGATGTAAGTTTAACGAGCCCAAAGAAGGAAAGCTCGGTGGTTTTTCATATTTACAGATTTTGAAAAAACATAAAAGGAGACTCCATTGGGGTAATTTTTTCGAAGATAGTCTAGTCGGTTTGAAAAAGAGGTAAACTAGCACCGACAAGACATCTATTCAAAACCATTTTAACGAGTGTGAAAAAGACAAGATACTCGACCTTTTTTTTATTTTTAAGGAGTCTGAAAAAAGCTTAACTATGGACTCAGTCAGGAATGTTCTTCTGGACCAGTTTAACGAGTATGAAAGAATAAGGTCACTCGACGATCTTTTCTATTTCAGGAAGTCTGAAAAGAGCTTAACTATGGACTTCGAGGGGGTTCCTTTTTCGTAAGTTTAGTCCCTCGGGCCCAAAAAAAGGGTAAAATTATACCTGAGGGTAATATTCTAGAGAACTGAAGTTCCATAGAGTATATCTTTGTTCGTACAGTTCACCGTCTGGACCGAAAAAGGTGTAAAATACCGTCGGGTAGACGTGACTTCAAATTTCATTTTAACGAGCGTGAAAGGCCACAAGATCGCTCAATAATATTTTCATGTTTAGAGGGTCTAAAAAGGGCTTAAAAGAAGACCCATTATATCTTTTGGGAGTTCTTAGGGTGAGGTCAAGAGCGAAAAGGAATCATGCAAATGAGGCTCAAACTCGTAATCAGGAAAAACTACAAGGACTCCCGAGCCTACAATGATTAGAGACAGCATGGATACCATAATGCAACCAGGATATACCTAGGGAATCCATGTTCCAGTAAGCTCTACCACCAAGTCGCGACACTTCTAAAGAAACTATGGTGGTTCTGTGTCACAACCTAATGGGATCGATCCTATGGCAAAGGAAAAAGACAATGAGATACAAAAGTCAGGGTAGAAACCTAACCTACATGCTCAAGTTGATCCTCAGATTTATTTTTTTCATGGACCATCGAAAATTACCCAAAACTCCAAAAACATATCCCGATACCCGATCATATCCCTCCCATGCAACTCCTGAATCACTCTAAATGGTTTTTGGTTTAAAGAAAATGATAAGGGAGGCCAAAAAAGTGACAAAACGAGGCCAAAAAGTCTATAAATAGAAGCTGGCAGCTCATTATCACCATTGTTGATTTGGAAATTGACTCTGGAGACAAAAGACCCCCTTTGTCAAAAGCAGTGATTCTGGGAGCTACAATGGATGAAACAAACTTCTGTCTGGACCAAGTAAGTACAAACTCTCTTATCTTTCATTTTAAGTCTTTATTTTTTTATTGAGTTTCATTTTTTAGGGGGGCGTTGACCTTTAAAAGGTCAGCCCTAGGTCCATGCGGGATGTCTCAGGACAGGCCGCGTGTACATTTAGGCAGAGTAAACTCTGCACGCGTGTACACATGACTGCCACTATTATAGCCCGTGAGGACCCCCTTATTGAATGAAAAAGGCTTAAAAATCAAGGGTTAACTCTCCTGAACCTTGATGTTTTGCAGGATGTATATCCATTGGAGAGAAAGAGAGCATGAAGAGGTTAGTGAGTTGGTCGGGGAAGACCCCAATGCTATGGATGCTTTGATGCAATGTGGGTTACTCAAGTTTTTCCTATGTCCTTTTATGTAGGCACGACCTAGGCTACTGAATGCCTTGGTTGACTACTCGCATCCGGATGCAGAGGCATTCATGTTAGAGGGGCAGTCACTGGTGCCCATGACCAAGGACATTTATTTTTTGACTGGCCTCTCCCGGAGAGGGGAACCAGTCAAATTATGGACTTTTCCTTCGGGGCCGCATAACATAGAGGAATTGATAGGTCTATGCTGTGCGGATGATACAGACCGCTCGAGCTCATAGGTGCCCATAAGCAAGATCACTGACTTATCGCTATAGGCGATAGTGTTTCTTATTGGGCGAATCACTGGTTCTGCGGCTCTACATTAGGCGTCCCGTGCACAGATGAACTATGTAGTCCAGTGCTTAAATGCACAAATTTTTTATTGAAGTACCACATTGCTTGAGTGTATGAAGAGGTAGTTGACAAATTGTCGTTTGTGGACACAGAGGAACTTTGGGTTCGGGATCATTTTGTGCTCATTCTTTTTTGAGAGAGTTTTGAGTTTTCGTCCTCAAGTAGTGGTACGAGGACATCAGGCCTCTCTTCCTGCTATGTGTAGATGGGAAGTATTACTACCGCGACAGGGTGGCAGAAGGACCAATGAGTCCTTCGATGATGACTTCTTCGTGTGGTTATCACGATAGATCCCGGTTATAGAGGATTACCCCTATGCCAGGATTGATTTCTCGAGAGATCCTGAGATACCAATACCTCCTAGTGAGGAGTGAGGGGAGATGGGTAAGTCTCCACCTTTGTAGTTTTTTTTGTTAAACATATGTAATTTTTATGTTGTTTTTTTATATATATCATTTTTGTGTTATACCCGAGTATTTGACGGATATGTGTTGGTTGTGTGTAGATGTGGGACTAGTGCGACCGACTGACTATGCGAGGAACATGAGTTGTCCTTGGCCAGGGGCCACACCTGCCGCTACAGGGGGACCAACAGTAGCAGGAGATCTTCCAGCTAGGGAGGCTGAGAGGGTATTGAGACAAGTCGAGCGAAACTTACTGCGCTCACTCGCATGGTCCCTATGGCAGAGATTGAGGACCTGCCACCATCTATGTAGCCTCATGTAGTGGGGGCACCACAGATGTGGGTCTGGTTGTTTCAGCGTTTAGACAATGTTGTGGATCAGTATAACAGGGCCCACAGGCCCTGACCTTAGCTAGACATTTTTACGTGCCACGAGCACTACTTGTATATATTTTTTTGAGGGCATAAGCCCCGTGACTTGTTATTGGTCATATTTTTGAGGCGCTTGCATCCATCTATGTACTCTGGTTACTTTATGATATTATATATGGTTTTTATGTCTTTTGTGTCTTATGGATCATGTGTGCAAAAAATATATTTACATGTTTATGTGAATGTTCTTTAATATGTGTGCAAGATGCCAATCTAAAATTTGATTAGCTAGAGTATCTGTAACTTGGTTTAATCTCTCAGGAACATGAAAATATGTAATATAATCAAAGTTTTGTTCTAAGAGATGTACCCTAAGGAATCATCGGTGTAAATTTGGATCATGAACCCGGTATACTCTGTTTAACTGAGACACAACCAGCTGAGCATCGAGATAGACCCAGAGATGAGAGATACCAAATGACAAAGTGTCACGAAGCAACTCAATAATTGCACTATACTCAGCGACATTATTTGTGGTGTCACCTAAGCATATACCTCCGGAAGATAATAACTATCCTTGAGGTGTAAATATTACCCAAGATGCGGAGGCAAGCCTCCAAGTGTGTCGGCTAGCACCGTTTTCATACCCAACGAACACCTTAGAATCACTTGACATCTGCCACAGTGACGAAATATAACATCAACGACACGTCCATAACACTAAAAGAAACTAGAAAGTAATAGTACAAAGACTATACATATGTTACAAAAAGTTACCCACAGTGACCTGCCTATGAGTAATACTTCTTGAGGTAGAACCCATTTCTAGGCTCCGCCAAAGTATTCCCTTCAAAGTCAACTAGATGATAAGCACCCTTTTTTAAAACCTCTTTTATGATGAAAGGTCTGAACCACATGGGTTTGAATTTTCCTTCCCCCAGGGGTTCCTTATCTTGGTCATAGACTAGGACAAGGTCGCCTTCAGACAAAATCCGAGGATGAACGAACCTATCATACTAACACTTGACCTTATGTTTGTGAGCCTTGTTGGCCAGGGCCACATCATGACATTGCTCATTGAGCTACTCAAGGTATACTAACCATTCTTCAAGTGGAGAAGTGTCTGACAATAATTGTATTGCCAACTTTAGAGACGGGATATGAAATTCAATAGGCAAGACTGCCTCCAGCCCGTAAACGAGTTGGAAAGGTGAGAAACCGGTTGCAGTCTTAACAGATGTTCGATAAGCCCATAATACTGAGTATAACATAAAATTCCAATTTGACTTGGATGAGTTTATCGTTCACTGTAGAATGGTCTTAAGAGTTTTGTTCACATCTTCCACCTGACCATTTGCTTGGGGGTAGTAGGGTGACAAATGTTCCTGCCATAACCCAAGTTTTGACGTTAACTCAGTCATCATCTGGTTTTGAAAGTGACTTCCATGGTCAGTGACAATCTCCCTTGGGATGCTGAACCTTGCTATTATCTGGTTGAATAAAAAGAGAGTTGGAGTCTCTCCATCATCTTTAAACATCGGCATAGCTTCAACCCACTTTGTGAAGTAGTCTACAACTACGATGATATAGCGGTGCCCCTTGCTAAAGGAGGGTTGCATGTAGTGTAATCAGTCCCCCACTTAGTGAAGGTACCAACTGTGATGACAGGAAACATGGGAGCAGGATGTGCCCTCATCTTCCGAGAGAAGATTTGGCATAGGTGGCACTTCTTGAACGATTCGATACAATCTTTGATAAGTGTCGGCCAAAAGTAACCTGCTCATAGAATCTTTTGGGTTGTTGCCAACCCAGACAAATTACTGCCACAAGCTCCAGTATGGAAATCATTAAGAATGATAATTGCTTCTTCGTGAGTGAGACATCAGTGTAGGATGCAGTCTACACCTCTCCAATACAATGTATCATCGAGTATGAGATAATTCTTAGCCTGATGGCATATGCGTCGACGCTCATCACGAGAAGCAGTGGTGGGGAACTTCAAAGTCTGGAGATAGATAAGTATATATCCATACTAGGGATCTGAAGAGGTGATCAAAAACATATCTCTTCTGATAGGTGACTCTTTGGGAACAAGATCACCTGAATCAACCGGAAGTTCCAAAATAAGTTCTGCGAAGACCAGTGAATTTTTGGATTTCGCTGAAACGAAATCTAAGTCAAACTCCTAGAGGATGACTATCCATCTACTGATCTTTCCGCCTATTACTCGTCGTGTCAACATGTACTGAAATGGATTCACAACAGTAATGACGGTGGTCTTGTGAAACAAAACATAATGATAGAACCATTGAACAACATGGACTGTTGCCAACACAAGTTTTTCAATATGATAATAATTGAGTTTCAGTCCTACAAGGCCTTGACTCAGGTAATAGATGACATATTCTGAGAACAAGTCATTTTCCTGAACTAAGACCATGCTAATGGTTGACTCTGCTACAACCATATATAATAAGAAATCCTTGTTATAGTTAGGTGGCCAGAGCAGAGGGGTACTTGTGAGTGTATGTTTCAATGTGGCAAAAGAGCATTCAGCGGCATCGTCCCAATAAAAATGAACGTATTTTTTAAGTAAGCGTATAAAGCCCTTGGTGATCTCGACATAGTTAGCGATGAAGCATCTTAGAAAATTCACCTTGCCCTATAGACTATGAAGTTGAAGGATTGTGCAT